>QAXI01000413.1:126323-144934 GCA_004335615.1 Chloroidium sp. JM
CTCCGAGAGTCCAGCCCCCCCAGCCATCAGGTTGCTGCAAGCATGTGGCCATGCTAGGGCAGGGTCAAAGCCATCCCAGGGGGGTGCCCGCTCCCAGATCTAAGCAGATGAGATTGCTGCTGGAAGTGGCTTTCGCGGCCCCTCCTCATCCCCACGTTCAATTGACGCAAGAGCAGAATTTTGGGGGCACACGGCCATCCAGCCCTCTCATGTACTGGCATTTTTTCATAAGATCACATATTTCACTGTGTCATGGGAAGACAAGTTCCCTTGGACTAAGCAAGTGGCAATCATCTTGCGCAGCGCAACTTTGCCAAATGTCAAACTGGAATGGGAAAATCGGTGCAAAAACCCAGCAGACATCCTCCAATCTACACCTTCAATCTTTTAGCAGCCCCAGCATACAGTGAACTTCGACAGCCTGCCTACCACAGACAACACGACCAAGTGTGTCAAGTCATCAGGCAAGCACAGCTTTTATACAAGGGATCGCACAGGCCAAAGCCGTGTCCATTTATTCCAAAATTGCACACCGTGTCGTGGAAGTGTCGCGGTGCTGAAAGGTATATCACATCACAGACCTGCACCATGCTTGCATATCAGCTCTCGATTGATTGTGGCTTCTGCAATGCGTATGTGTGTCTTTAAGTACTGGACGAATCCAAACAGCAAGTCTCTCCAAGAACGGTGGCAGCCTGAAGGGATAAGTGACAAGCAAAGCATCCCCTGGTGTCAGAAAACCAATCCATCCGAAGCACTGCGAGTGTTGTTCAGTCTTGGTATAGACATGATACGACGGCATACACCTCAGCTGGCAGGGACCAAATCCAGATTCCTTGGCGACTGACCTGCGGGGCAGACTGCGAGGGGGTCCTGGAACCACAGGCTGTGGCCGCCGCCGAAGATGCCCTTGCCGTCAAAGTGCGAGTACAGGGAGGCGGACAGGTCGTTCCCCTGCTCCGAGGAATGGTCCGTCTGGTGCCCGCTGCTGCTGCTGCTGGCCTCCTCCACCTGCAGAAAAGCAGCTTCCTGTGATTGAAAGCCTCCCTGTAGTCTCATCTGCTGGCCTGAGGGATCTGTCACCTGACAGACCCGATTTCCCCCCATACATTCACGACCTTTGCAATTATGATGATAAATGAAGCCTGCAGATGTCACGAAAATTCTAAGAATTCGGCGGATTTGCAGGGGTGAGATCCCCGCACGTCCTGTATGCAATGCAGACACTTCGCCGTTTAAGTGTCTTTAAACACTTAAAGTTAAGTTTCAAGTCCAACTTAGCCGGTTTGGATGAGAGACTTGAGGTGAAATACCTGGCACTCAAGGGCAGCCACCAGCCCCTCGAGCTCGTGCGCGCGTGTGTGTGCCGCAGACAGCTGCTGCTCCATTTGCAGAGCCCACTGCTTGGCCGCCTGGGCCTGTACAACATTCGTCCTCAATCAACCTGCTTTTTCCAAACTTCCTGCTCCCAAATCTTTAGCCAACTCAAGACCTGCTCTCTCCCGATTATAAGCTCCTGTACATGTGGCACAGAATAGACAAACAGACAAAGAAAGGGCTTGCCTCCTGCTGAGCGGCCATGGCTGCGTCCTCCGACTGCTGCATCTGCCTGAACTGGTCCTTGAGGGCCTGCCTGGCAGCCTCCAGCTCCCGGCTCACCTTCTCCATGGCCACAGCAGCCTCCCCGGCACTGCCCTGCGCACCATGGACAGCTGGTGCTCCCACTCGATCTGACCAGGGACTTGACTGGCTCTGAACGCATCGCTGATGTTCTGTGCTCTTGAAGGGTCCGAGTTGTGTCACCTCGCAACCAGTTCACCAGAGGCCAGACAGGCAGTCAATCCAGCTTGTGGGATACACACCCAGAGGCAACCCATAAGGGCGTTCCATCCCTCTGAACTCATGTGTTCTGAAAGTGTGAGCCTAACGATGTGTAAAATGTTTGGCTCACAACAGCTCGAAGAGAAGACACCCTTCCGGTTCTTGCGTGCAGTAGCACCACAAGATGGGAGCAAATCTCTGGCGAAATTTTGGCTGCAGCAGAGGAACCCTCTGCTTTCAAAGTAGATTCCGTTCCATTCTGTACTTTTGACCCCCTCCTTCCCTTTGGCAAGTATCTTCCCCCTGTTGCGACTGTCAAACGGAACAGAACTCTCACCTGCAGCTCCGTGCGCTCCTCCACAGCCTTTTTCAGCTGCCTCTCCACCGAGTCTCGCCGCTTCCTCTCCTGTTTCAGCAGGTTCTGCGCCCCCTGGAGCAGCACCTGAACCTCCTGGAGCAGAAGTGAGCAGTGCTCTCAGAACCTTGGCCAGCTTTCTGCCTCGTTCAAGTAATTTGCACGTTTGGCATCAATGGGTTTGGCAAGATAGTGATTGTGAGCTGTACCAAAAACGATGCGAGCTTGCGAAACATTTTGAAGCAGGCTGCCACATTCCCATCCAATGCTTGTAGAGATCGATAGCTTGGTTTCATTCTCCCACCAGTCTTCAAACTTGGAGTCTGTATGCTGAAGGTAAAGAAAGCATGAATATACAGGCCTTCGCAGATGGCCAGCATCCATCCGAGCTAGAGTGTCAATTTTTTTTGCGCACCTGCTCCCTGAGGCTTCCCCCCCGCAGCTCGGCCTGAACCTGCCTCAACGTCACCTGCACATCAACAAGTTTTGAGCAGGCCCCACTTCACTTCCCCAGGACACGTACCTCAGCACAGAGCCAGCTATGGTTCCAGCATTGCACACAAACCCAGGAATTCACTCGTCTCCATGGAGCAGCTCTGTGCGCAGCTGACAGTCCTTAAATACGCCAATCACAAAGTTGGACGTATTGATTGACCATTCCTGTCCCGGGGATTGGCAGAAGGGAGGACGCAGGGAACAGAATGGTTCAAGAGATGTTGAGCTGGTAGATCAGTACAGCAGAGGGAGGAGGAAGATTTGCTGGTCGGACTTTGGAGGAGAACCGTGCAGGCCTGCCTGTCCTGATGACATCATTGCATGAATACTACTTCTGAGGCATGAGCTAAGACAGGCAAGGGGAGGGCAGAATTGTTTGCCAGTCAGATAAGAATTTGGGGCCTCTGCATTAAGTAGGTGACAGGGGAGGAAAGTACCTCGTACTCCTGCCGCTGGGCTGCCTCGGCGTATGTGCACTCCTTGAGTTTCTGCAGGCTGACCTCGAAGTCCTTGAGCTTGACCTCCACGCTGTCCTTCTCCAGCCGCAGCTGCTGCACCTCCTCCTTCAGCAGCCTGTGGGGACCCTCAGCCTGCGTGGGAAACCACCACATTG
The DNA here is from genome assembly GCA_004335615.1 of Chloroidium sp. JM. Classification (NCBI taxonomy): domain Eukaryota; kingdom Viridiplantae; phylum Chlorophyta; class Trebouxiophyceae; order Watanabeales; family Watanabeaceae; genus Chloroidium; species Chloroidium sp. JM. The sequence continues at coordinate 129,608 of QAXI01000413.1, forward strand.
AGCTTGAAGAGCCCTGTGCTAAATTGCCTTGGAAGGACTGCTTACTCTTCCACCTTGCAGCTGCCTCTCCGTTTTGCCCCCTTCAAGGATGGGAAGAAGCTCAATTAAGTAGGTCCTTGTGCGTGGACCAGGCTCCAATGCTCACCTGGGAGACTGCTTGGATACCCTAAATTCATCCACAGGAGGCTGCACCGAATCGCGGTTCCGAAATGGTGCGGCATGATCTGACAAGGTTTCATAGAAAAGGGGCAGGCTTCTGGAGAAGAAAGCAGAAGAATGTAGGCCAACCTCTCGTACACGCTGGATGAGCACGTTGATCTTCTGATCCGCCCACTCCTTGTGTTTGCGCAGGCCCTGCACCTCCGTTAACAGGGCACTGCTATCCTCTTCCACTGCCGCACTTGCGCTGCCACTGCTGCGCTCCGGGGCGGCAGCACTGCTGCTGGCCTGCACAGAGCATCACTGGGAAGAATTCTGCGGCATGTTACCCCTGAAGGAAGGGAGGGTTCTCGGATCCCAGCAGTCCATACGCAGCCAAGGTCCAACATTCTGAGCGACCTGATGTGTATGGTGGCTGGAGCGTAGCACCCATTGGCACGATTGTATGGTATAGCCACTTTTGCATCCACGCAACTGCAATTGCAACTCATGCAAAATCTGGTAATCACAGGCAAGAGCGTGCGTTGGGGATCCCTTTCAACGGATCACTGCTCTGTCAGCCCAATGTGCGGCCTGTACCATCAACTCTCGGATCTCTGACAGACATTTGCTGTCGCCGGATGCCTGGCACACATGATTCCGCTCACCTCTGAAGCAGCCGGCTTTGGCTGCGCCGCCGGCGGGGACTTGAGCGCGGCGGGCCGAGGGGCGGCACTCGTGGGCCCCTGCTTGGGAGGGGCGGCCTGGGTCTGGATGAGGGGCGTCTGCAGCACCAGATAGTCCCCCTTGATGGACCCCCCCGCCTCTCCGTACGCCTCCAAGGGCTGCATGCGCGCCAGTATGGCGGCCGCCGCCTCGGTGTTGCAGGCCAGGATCTGCTGCAACTCAGCGGAGGCACCCGGGGAGTTGCGGAACGCCTTGAGGAACAGCTGCTCCGTGGCGCTCTGCGCGTCCGTGGTCTTCATGGGCTCCAGGGTGGCCAGGGCGGCGTCCAGGCCCTCCAAAAGCTTCGGATGGAGCTGCCTGCACCAATGTTGGTGTTTTACTTCAGACTGCAGCTGATTTCTGGGCTGTTTTGAGCAGTTTCCTGGATGGGCACTGCTTTGCTTGCAGCATGCCAGCAGAATCTTCAGAGGAAGGTCCCAGTGCACATCTGAGTCGCAAAGCGCATAGATGAGCGCACCAGTCGCCCTCCTCAGGCTGCAAAATTCGAAGATAACAGTACTAGTCGAGTTGTCAAAACATCTTGGAACTCGCCTTGGCAGCACTACGAATCGAAATGTCGCTGCCTGAACACTAAAAATATGATTTCATTCAGCAGCGTGTATGCTGACTGCGAATGTGCATGCAAGAGCTTTCTTACTTGTGAAGCGATCCCTTCGCTGCTCCCACCAGGCGTGCAAGGCTAGAAGAATTCAGGGGCAAGGAAGTACTTGATAAGCAGCTCGCCGTGGAGACAGTTTTAGACTTGTCCTTTAAGATGCCGTTAACAGACGGCAAGTCTTGTGGGGAGAACTTGGTTGATTTCATGTCGGGAGACTAGGTCACGCTTAGCAGTGGGAAAAGCCAAAGCCCGTGCAAAATTTGCTTTGCTTTAGCCTCGACTCCAAAGCTGACGTCGGGGTTTTCTTGAGGTCGACCCCCTCCGGAAATCGCCAGTGCCGGAATCCGCAGAAGGGTTGCTTCCAGCTCTGGCGAAATGCGGAATTTTCTCAATCCAGAATCTGCTGGAGGGCTTCCCCTTCCAGATAATTCCGGAGAATGTTGCTCTTTCTGAACCCCAACAGCTGGTTTTTCTCCGGAGCTCTCCGGCAAAATTCTTAGAATGGTGTCCTCTGGAAAGTTTTGGTCAATCGTTTTGCTTGCATATGCTTTACAAGCGCAGTATGCCTGCACCTCCTAGTGCCAATGAGTTCTGTGCCTAAGCAGTACTCTGACACACAGAACCTGATATCTATCCATTCATACGCATGTCAAATCGCCACGGTCATGTTCTTAACAATGCTATTCTAATGTACAGTGCACTACAGATGCAAGGGGCAAATATCTGGCTACCATCGCACTTGTTACATCCTCAAGAACGCAGCACCTAAGCTTGCTGACAGAAAAGGCAGTGACATTTGCTCCTCAGAAGCCTGCCAGAAGAAGAATCAAAGACTGTGGTATCCAGTGGTTGATGCTGACCTTCACAAGGAATGAAATCCTTGAAGTCCTTGGGAAAAAGATATGAGAGAAAAAGCCTAATAAATGATAACACATCTTGTGCTCAGACAAATTAAGAGACGTACTCCTTGCAATCTGTTGGAAAATTGGAATTCTTCAGCATGAAAGCAGGTCCTTGATCGCCGACCCGAGGGAGTTCTGACTTCTTAGTCCAGCGCCATACGTCTTCCCTAGCCCCCATGTGCCAAGCCTGCATGCGGCTTTGTTCTTTGCTCTCCTCCACTGTTCTCAGGTACCTTCATGCCTACAGATAAGTCCGCAGATTCTTTTGCAAGATCACATGCTGACGTGGAATTGGCATATTCCCTCCATCCCTCTTGCTGGTACATGCAAACGCAATATTTTCCTTACGCAAGCTCACCTTCCTGTTGGCTTTCCTTGGTATACTAGTTCCAGAAGCCAATTGGTGACAGGTCAGGTGTGAGAGGAGATTGCTTGCTGAACTGATCATCAGGAAGCTGCTATTGCTTGAGTGCTCTCTCGTCTCACCTTTGTGGCCTCTTCCCCGGCCCTCAGCACCTTCCGGCCTGCCTCAGCCCATCCTGCATTATACGTGAAATTCAAGACCCAATGAAACAATGGACCAGACAGGTATCAAACAGGAGGTTCAAGCTCTCAAAAACTGCACAGAGGCATTGCACATGCAGGCAATGCAGCATGAGCGTGCAAAACACCATGAGTCGAGCAAATAGAGGCATTCAGCCTGGCATGCCATGATGGTAGACACTCCTCATCATGACAGTCGTAGAAGTTAGCACTGCCTCGTGATCAGATGCAGTATTGCTGCAATGCAGTGAGCAGCACTGTCTAAGAGGTATGCTGAGCTTCACCGCATCAAAGTATTCAAGGTTTACCAGCCAGATAGGAATCCCATTGGGAGTAGGTGGCTGCCGTGTTTACGTGTGGTCAAGATTGCTGGCTTTGTCGAATCTGTAACTTCATTATATGAAGTTCAGCTGGGCCGAAGTGTCTTCCAACGCACATGAAGGAAAAGCAGTCGAACCTGCTGACCTCGCCATGTTACAAGCACCGCTCGCAGGAAATCGCAGAGCTCCGGCAATGTCGAGTACCCAGCAGTGTTCAACGATTGTGTCGCAAAGCCGCTATCTCCTTATTTGAATGAAACGGATAGCGGAGATAATTGAAAACCGTTTGAACGTTTCGATTTCCGCAAGGCCTGACAGCCTGGCAGTGCAATCCTTTTGAATTCAAATCAATTCTGAACAGGAAATCTGAGTGTTTGAATGATCACATAGCAGGGAATATGCTTCAGTGCTTGCATCCACGTTTCCTGGGTTTGCATTAGGTTGAATGGTGCTTGAGTTCTGCGACTGTTCAGGACGCTGCACTTATTCATCTGTTCAGAACTCTAGCCTTCCTCCTACCATGTGTTGATATTTCCTACCAGGGAGGAAGTGTCTACCTCTGGGCCTCAGGTTCTCCACTCCTCAGGAAATTGCCTTGGCGCTTCAGCACTCCCACATAATAGTCACCACCCCTGCCATGGCATCCCTGATAATTGCCACCAGTTCTGCTCCTTCACCCTCCCCATCTCCTATGCGCCAATACTGTTACTCCCCTGCCACCACATCCTGGGTTGAGCTGCAGTGGGTAAATCTGCTGATCATTTAGCCTCGTCAAGTAGCCTTGCTGCAGCCGCTGGAGGCCCTGTCCATGGACGGGTATCTACTAGGTATGTAGTACACAGCAAATGCAGGCGATTTTGCTTCCTCCTTGTTTATGGATTGCCTATGTCCATCTTGCCGTACGTCCATCTTGCATCCATAAGCAGCATGATATATGAGGGGAAACATGCCTTTATGCTGTGCCGGCGACCGTCCACGGCCCCTTTCTGCTCAGCATGCTCACGTCTCCCCACAGGTTGCAGATGAGCCTCTTTATGGTTGTGCGGCTAGGTGGCCTCCGTTCCTGGATATGGACCTGATTATACCCTGCCAGGTGCGCCTCAGTCTTGGGGCCGGAAATCAAGTCAGGTGCAGGGGTCATGCTGCAGCAACCATGCCTGACATTCCTGCCAATTCTTCTGTATCCCAGCAAGGATCCCTGGCCTCACAGTCCCCTCATTCGACTCTCGTGCCTCCTCAGGGTGGGTCCCTACCACATCCCCAGAGAACAAACTCCTCAGCACCAGTTCCACAGTTCCTATCCTCAAAGCTGCCCCATCCAAAGCTTTCCTCAAAGCTTTCCTCACAATACATGCGACACAATCATTGCCGCAATCCTGCCCTGTTTCATGACCCTCTGCCAAACCCGAAGTGAATTTCTCCGGAGATCTCTGGCAAAGTAAAAGAGAGAGCTCCAGAACGAGAATCCATCATTTTTCCGGAGGTCTCCAGCACGAGAGGAATCACCCAGATCCGCTCAAGTACAGCATGGAATTTCGCCGGAGACCTCCGGAGGAGGCAAGTCTCTGGAGGAATCCAGGGCACCGTTTGCCGGAAGTCTCCAGCACTGGCGATTTCCGAAGGGGGTCGACCCCAAGAAAACCCCGACGTGAGTCAGGATTCAGGATGAATGATTTCGACGTGATTTTGAGTTGGACGCTCATCCCCTTCTTCTTGTCACACGGAAGTAGACTGTGAATCGTACAAGCTCGATCCTGAGTGTTGTTCTGAAGGTCAAAACGACCTTCGAGTATTTCCTGGATTCTCTTGAGGTGGACTGGGTTCTCTGGATGTTTACTGGGTTCAAAACTTCCTTTTGGACATGATAGTGAGCGCAATTGTCGTAAGGGAGCTTATAAATGACGGAGAATTGGGGTAGAGAGCTTGTCAGTGTCTCAACCTCCAGAGTTTACTGGAAAATAGCTCTAGGACACAATTCCACCCCTTGGTGGTGCCCCACACATTGAGTTGTGTGCTATGAAGTCCATCAAGGACGCTGCCACCAGTCAAAACGCCAAGGAGATAGCAACCTGGACGCAGGCATCACTGCTTACTGTTGGAAAGTCGTTAAGGTATGCCTGAAGAGGCTATCTGTGTCATTCGCGCCTCAGAAACCTAAATGAAACTTACAAGCTTTGAGAGCAGCTGAGACGCTGAAGAATCGACATTTCACAATTTACAGCAGGAGAGTCACACCTGGCTCTTGTCTGCAGGTCTGCGGGATCCAACGTGTATGCCGGACTGAAGACAGGATATGAGCACCTTGCCAGCGACCAAAAGCAGCGGGAGCGGGTCGTCTTTCTCAAATTTGGCAGCTTGGAGGGGCGCAGGGGGGTGGGGGCGGAGGCGGAATGCAGCAGCTGCCTGATGCTGGCCCTGGACACTGGCTTCCAGATATGGACCCTGGACGGCTCAGTGAAGGAGGTGGTGTCCCGCCGGGACGGCGCAGCCAGGTCTGTCTCCAGCCTCTGTTTTTGGTGATATAGAGAGATACTACTCACAAGGTGGGGCATCCCAAATGGATGCCATGTCGGCCTTGCTTGATCGGGCACAAGAAAACGACCGCTGGAGTACGCAGATTCGATGCATTACAGTCCATTGCGCACATCTTCATCGCCAAAACTACTGTAAATATTGACACACTCCTGATGGAAGAGCAATAGACAAGGGGTGAATCGCAGCAAGAGAAATCAAGTCTTGCTGCACGAAACACGGATCTCAGAATGAGAGAATGTACGAGGGAGACCTGGAATCTGTGAAGCAGGATCCTGGTCCATATCAGTGGAAGCTGGGAGGATCCCTCACCAAAAATGTTGCCAAGTCGCCGGATCGACCTCATGCCATCTCATCGAACATGCAGTCCTTGTCAAGGCACTTTCCATTCAATCAGGATCCAAATGCTCACCCTCTGCCACGTTGCACAGCTGCATGGAGGCTCTGCCTCTGCCGAGCGAAGAAGACGCACTCCGCAGCGTCTTCCTGGAGGACTGGCCGCTGGTGGCGGTGGCCAGCGATGCAGTCCCGAAGCAGGTGGAGGCGGATAGTCCCAGAGGGACGTCCTCGCCCCAGCGGCTCTCCGTCAGCTGCGTCAGGCTGTACTCGTTGCGTCGCCAGTCCTACGTGCACAGTCTCACCTTGCCCGGTGCGCACCCCTCTTACCTTTGTCTCATGGAATCCAGGTCTGTCGCTGAGCTGTGAGAGGGAGTGAACGTGTTACTTGACTCAAGAGGACCCAAGGCCAAGAACCCCATTATCTTCCTCATGGACATTTGTCTGCGTCCTTGCACCCTGGAACCCTCAACAACCCATCTCAGAAGCGAACATGTTCACCCAAGGAGGGGCCTTGGGATGTTTTGCAAAAGCATTGCTGCGAGCCTCCAAGAATCCTCAAGGAACGCCGGGGCTGTGCTGCCAAGTCCATGTGAGTAATCCTGTGCAAACCTGCAGGGAGGGTGCTTGGACTCTTCTGCACAATTCATGCACGAAGCCTTTATGTATCCTGAAAGAAATCACTGGGGCTGTGCTGCAAAGTCTGTGTCGGAAGCCTGCGCAAGCCTGCAGGAAGGGTGCTGGGGCTGTGCTGCAGCCGGCGGGTGCTGCTGGTGGCCATGGTGAGCCAGATTATGGCGTACGACACCGCCACCATGATCGTCACCTACTCCGCCATCACGCAGCCCGCGCCCATGCTGGGGCCGGGGGTAGGGGCGCAGCCGGAGCCAGGGGCTATCCCCCTGGCCCTGGGGCCCCGCTGGCTGGCGCACGCTTCCAACCAGGTGCTTATTTGTGGGAGTGAGGAAGTTGACAGGAGCTGGTGAATTGCTGAGAAGGATTGTCCATGAGATGAAGTTGAGGGGGGAGGGAATGCTGTGTGGAGTGGGTTCGCACCAAGGGCGGGCTTTGCAAAGGAGGACATTTCTTGTACGTAAAGGTGCTCTGCCAATTGTTGGAATTCAGCCAACAATGACCTTTGCTCCCATGCTGTATGATCATGTGATGCAATGAGTGTGGAAGGTCTCACACGAACGACTGCGAGGCTATGCAATCTGGAGGGGGATTTTGTTGAGTTGACGGCTTGACAACTGCAGGCGGTTCAGTCGGCGTCGGGGGTGGCGGTGGGTCAGAGGATAGGCAGCGGCTCCTGGGGGAAGGGGCCACAGGGGGGCGGGGGTAGCAATCTGGAGACGGTTCAGCACCTCGCTGGCCTGGCTGCCAAGACCTCAGGCAGGCACATCAAGAACCTGGGGGAGGCAGGCTACAAGTATCTGTCCTCCCAGGTGTGTATCTGTCCCTTCCATCGTCCAAGTAGAGACTTTTGTAAGGCAGGGATGATTCATAGTAGATTGTAAAGGATCTGGTTTCAGTCTTGGCAGCTGCTGGTCCTCGTTGGGCCCTGCCTTTGCTTGGGTGTAAGTACAGCTCACTGCCAGGGTTTACATCAAAGGCAAAGATGCAGTTCGCTCAGCTCGGCACAACGGACTTGCAGGATCCAACTGCTTTGTTTGGGCACAGAGCAGACCGCAATTTGTGGTTGCTCCCGAGGGCCAGGTCTTTGCATGGCCCCAATACAACCTGAGCAAACAACAAAACCCTTCATAAAAGATTGCAACGTCCAGACTGAGGCCATCCCAGAGAAAAACCTGCATGAGATACAGCAGGCAGGAACTCTTGCTTGCCACCTTGCAGGTGGAGAATTGGCGGGCCAGCCACCCCCCCAGCAGCCCCTCCTCCTCCTCCACCGCCGCGCCAGAGGACTCGGAGGTGGACGGCACCGTGATCGTGCGGGACATGGTCGGCCGCGGCACGCTCGCGCACTTCCGTGCCCACACTAGCCCCCTGCTGCTGCTCAGGTTCTTTGATTCTGGAATCTACCTCTTAAAAATAATGTTGTGTCTAAGAAAACAAGAGTAAGTTGAAAAATAAATCGATACATTGTCTTTTTAAAATCAACATTTTCTTGGACTCAACCTTGGCTAGTCAAGCTAAAGGATTTGAAGAGCGTAGCGTTAGCTTGGGTTTTTACAGGTTCGACGCCAGCGGCACCCTGATGGTCACTGCGTCCGTGCACGGCCACAACGTCAACGTGTTCCACCTCTCCGCCCCGCCGGCGGGCGGTGGTGGGGGTCCGGGGGGCGCGCTGCACCTGTTCCGGCTGTCCAGGGGCGTCACGCCCGCCGTGATCCAGGACGTGGGGTTCAGTTGTAGCGGGGAATGGCTCTGCGTCAGCTCGGGAAGGGTCAGACTCCCCCCCCCCCCCCCCCCTCCCCCCCTTGGACTCAGGCCACTCAACCTTCAAAGATGAAGAGGCTCACTGACAGCTGTGAATGGCCTGCAATCATTCTATTGTAGTGACAAATGGCTCTTTACAGGATTGGCTCGCTACCTTCCTCGTTGCCCCTCCAAATCAAGCCCCCATCTCTCCAGCCTCCAGGCACCAACACACCAGAGAACCTTCCAGGGCAAGATCCATCACGCAAGACACATACCCAGAAGCTCTATTGGTCGATTGATGAGCAGATAAACCCAGTCATGCAAGCGCATGCTTCATCTCAACAAGAGAAGGTCATGCCTTGCGTGCAGGGCACAACGCACGTCTTCAAGTTGGCACTGCCGGGGGTGAGGGAGGGCACTCCCCCCCACCTGGCGGCCGCTGCCATGCCCCTGGCGGAGAGGAGGAAGTTCCGGCCGGTCAAGCTGGTGGCGGCAGGGAGGGCCAGGGGTGGGGCTGGGGTGCTGAACGGGTCTCTCCCGGGGTCCGCTGCAGCCTCAGCGGCCGTCAACCTGTACAACGGGAGCGCAGGTGCTAGCACCTGTGGGGTAGCTGGTTTCCTATTGACAAGCATCACTGTGCTGGGGCAACGTGGGTGAGAGTAAGTGAAGGTGTGGAAATGAGGCACTGGTGATGAGAGGAGGTATCACTTTCTCCATAGGACTCGTACTGGAGAGGTGGAATGGGGTGAGAGCTGAGCTCGCTTGGTGGCACTGCTTGCCAGTGTCAGCTCTTCTGGGGTTTTGGAATGGAGCAGGTGAGGACCGTTGAGCAATCGTGCGTGATCATCAGCCAGCATTTCGAGAGTACCTGCTGCATTCCCTTCAAGCAGGCATGTCTGGGAATCTCTCAATCTTTGAGTGGATCTGGCAGGAAAATTTGCAGACCCTCAAATTTTCTTTGCAATACAGGTGCGTCAGTGGTCGCCTCCACATTCGTTCCCCGGCAAACCAGCGCTGGCAGCCCGGGGAAATCTCCGCCCAGCACCACCCCTGGCTTGAGAGAGGACCTCATGGTGATCACTCAGGAGGGTGTGCTCACACGACACCGCCTGCATACCCCAACGCCTGTCGAGCACGCCAGCCCTCGCTCCGCGAATCATCCCCCCAAGTGAGCTCCCTTTGGGAAGGAAGCAGGTCAGAGATTGGATTTGCAGGCATGGCTCACCTGCCTGCTTGAAACTCCACCAAGGTCAATTCTGCTGGCAATCCCGCACAGGCCAATGCGTCCTTACTTTGAGAATGTCCTGTTCCATTGAGAGCACAGCATTTTTCGGAGGTCATATGCAACAGGTATGGCTGCTGAGCCATGACGCCTCGTATGTACACCTGTCTCATGATCTAAGCACACAATCTACAACTGCAGTCGCCAATGAGTTCCTTTGTTTTCCCTGAGAATGTGTCGTTGGTTGCAGCGGCAAGAGGGCGGAAGAGGCCAGCGGTGAGCTCGTGGTGGAAGCCGTGGAGCAGTTTGAGGTCTGCAGGAAACCCAGCTGGCCCGAAAGGTGTGCTTCTGCAAGCCTGGGTCTCTCGTCAATGCATGGCCTCCACATGGATCTGATGCCTATATACAGAGTTGGGAACAGCAGAATGTAGGTCATTCGGAGTGGTCCAGAGGCAAGAAGAAGAAAGCAAAGCAAAGTAAGATCGGCTTTGATTTGGAGGCCAGTGCATATGGTGCGCTCGCGCTACAGGAGGAAGATGGCCCTGATGCAACGTGCACTGCTTGGCCGTTCCTCACAAGTGTCATGCCCCTGCAGGGAGGACCCGGTGTTCCTGGCGCGGGAGGGCGATGGGGAGGAGGGCGAGGAGGGGCAGCCCCTTCCGTGGGCCACCTACGCCGAGACCTGCCTGCCCTGCAATGGTTCCCCCCCTCACCGGATCTGGGCTGACGACCAGTTCCAATTCCTGGAGATGCAGGATAGCCAGAGTGCCAGGTCAGCAGCTTCTTATGGCACATTCATTGGAATAGCACCTGTTGAATGGATCCACTGCTGAGGGGTGTGCGATTTGAGTAAGGAGCCATCTGTATGCTCAAATTTGGATGAGCTGCAGCTACTCAGTGCGACTTTGCTGCAATGGAATCAGGTGCCACCAGTATAAGCTCTGTGTATCTTCAACTGTCGAATAGGTATTCCCACATATATCAAAGCGTATCGAAATCATAAGACCTGAGAATGCCAGCCAAAGGCTCTGGATTCATTGAATGGGGTTTGTGACACACAGAGGTGGCACGGCAGACAACATAGCCTCTTCCTCCATGCTGTTGGTGGAAGAGATGCCCACCAAGCAAGTCAGCCTGCAGAGCCGGGGGGGCCTGGCTCCCGTCAAGCTGGAGGGTGCCGAAACAGCCGTCCTGAGGGGGGCACACTTCGCCTCCCAACGCCATTCGCGCTCTGATGCGGGCCGGTGAACCCCACCCATGTGCCATAGCAGCCACCAGACAATTTGGGCAAAAGCCTGCCCAAAGTCTCAGTGGAAAAACCCCTCGGAGGGTGACAAGAATGTCAAGGAACCACTAGGTGACCAAAAGAACATAAGCATTGTCTGTCGGCAATCAACCGAACAGCAGCCTGAACTGATGATTGTTGTGGAGCTGCCTGTGAGCTGCCTCGCTGTGAGTTCTACTTTTCCATCGCTCGAAGCGCCAAGATGCTTGGCATGACTCATTCCTTTGGCAAGAAGTGGCCCCCATGTTCATATATGCCTGCCCCCATCCTGCTGTAGATATCATGACCTAGGTAATAGGATTTTGCTCTACTCCTGGTCTAGGCCCGGGACAGGTGGAGGGCTTCTGCAAGGACTTGATGCTTCTTGGCAAGTCAGAAAATTGCTTGGTGGGCAACAGAACTTGCTGTTGTCTGCTGTGTATATGCAAGACTTGTTGCCGCTCAGGTGGTTGTACATTCCAGTTGGCTTCTGTTTGCACATTGTATATTACAAGCCATTTTCTTAGAAAGCCTAGCATGGTCTTTGTTCAACAGAACGAAAGGGGCTCAATTTGTGCACTGTGCGTGCTTTGTATTTGATTGTTCAAGTGTGCCGCACAGCAGGCCACCACCGCAGGCCACCATCCTGTAATTTGATGCACCCCTTGTGCACATCTCAGTCTGAGCTTCAACGGACTATTTTGCTCACCAAAGTCAGCACAAGGTTCAGAAAAGTGTTCATTCCAAACATTTGTTCATTGGTCATTGCTGTTCCATCTCGGAGTTCTCCTGTGTTTCGTTCTTGCTTGGAAAGTGCAGGCCCAGCAGACCAGCAAGATTTCCGGCAGGCCCCGGAAGGCCCTCTTGAGCATTATATGAGGCCATCAGATTCTGCACCAGGTTCAGATCCACGTCCACCTCTTCCATGTCTTCCCCTGCAGCGCAATCAGCTGTCATGTACAACACGACCAGGATAAAAGGGCATTCGTCATCTCAGCCTCTCCCACCTGGGTGTTCTCCTGTCATTGTATGCTTACAAGATTACTGGACTGCTTGAGGTCTATCAAAGCCAAAAACACTCAATAAAAACAATAAAGCGGACTCCCAAGCTTGCATCTCACCCCCAACATTAGCTAGAACCGGTACAAAGCAGTAGCCCCAGCCTCTGGGATTGAATCAGAATCTAGGGACAGCGAAGAGATTGGCAGACTCACCAGCGGTGGAAGGGTTGCCGAATGGGTCTGCCACCTTCATGGCCTGGTAGGAGCGCAGCTCCGAACGCATGGCTTCGTCGTACGCCTTGTCAAAGTACCCGGGCTCCACATCCTCCCCGGAGGAGCTGCCGCTGGCCTCATCGTCGCTGTCGGTCGCGGTGGCCGCATCCCAGCCGTCATCCCCTCCCCTCCCTGCGCCTTTTCTCAGCGCAATCATCTCAGTCCATGCTCTGTAGTCATCATTTGCATTCCATTCAAAGTGCCCAAGTGCTGGCATTGTGTTGCAGCATTCTATTCCAGCCCCGGATGGCCACATGCCCCAGCCTGAATATCGTTTGCCTTTGTGAAGCAATTGTCAGCCAGGGGCAGGATGGCATATTTTGGCAGATGCAAGCCTGCTGGGCCATGGCTGGAAACTCAGCAGCCCTTGTGGCATTTCACACGTGGACACCTCAATTTCTTGTCTTACTCACCGGCTGCTGATCTGTCGGGTCCTCTGCTTGCTGCCCCCTTGCTAGTAGTCCGCCCCTGTGCCTTGGCCTTGGCTTCCCGGTAAGCCGCCTCCATGGGATCCACGTCGCCCTTGCTTCCAGCGTACTCCGCGTGCATGCCATCACTCTTCCCTGCAAGCCAGGATCCTTTCACCTGCAATCCTGCCAGCAGGTGTGATCTATGCTGCGCTCATTGATGAATGTGGAAGTCTGAGAGGAGAGGGATGGCCGCCAATTTCACGCGTGCCAGTGCAGGCCACCCCAAGAATGCCAATGCTTTTGGGGTTTGCATTCACAGATTCCAGCGTCCACTACAAACAAGATGCCCCCCCCCCCTCCAGCTGTATGCAAACCACAGCAACTTCACGAGGGGGCAGAAAGGATGTGAAAGGTGAGTTGCAAGCCCACACCTTCCGACGAGTTGCCGTCGTTCAGGAAGTCGTCCCCGTAGAAGGAGGAGCCCTCCTCGCTGCTCTCCCCGTCCCCAGTGCGCTCCCTGAAGTGCAGCATGCGCTTCATCTCCCTCCAGATCTCCTGCTCGCTCAGCTCCACGTCATCCCCAACGGCCCCCATCCCCGCCGGGGTGTCCTTGTCAAAAATCCCCGCCTCCTCTTCGATGCCGTCTATGCCGGCCTCACCTCCCAGGAATTCCTGCAGGGCATTTGCTCGTTTTGGCCAATTGATCAGTGTTAAACGCGCCTGTCCTCCATGCGGAGATCTGAACTGTCTGGGCTTTACACACGATTGCCATGGCTGATGCATGCATCAGATGCCTCACGCCAGCAAGATTCTGTATCTTCTTCCCTTCGATGAGGGTTTCCCCAGAACCTCAGTTGAACATACCTGCCGTCTGCTTGATTGACTACCTGCTCACAACAGTCAATGTTCCCTCATAGTACACGAAGTTCAGATGGACATTGAGTAGGCAGCGGTATGCGACCACTCCCTTCCCCTCTCCCCCTCCCACTCCCCTTGTCATCTCCCCTCTCAATTCAGTATTACTCTAGGTGACTGCCTACGATGACTCCAAAGAGTGGCAGCAGGCCGTGAAGCTGTCGGACAAGTAGGCCAACAAGACACTTCATTCATCATGCAGAAGTCCAAATGCCTGGGTCCGATGGACTTGCAATGCTGAAAGAGGAAAGGTGCAGGTCTGTGCTTCCAACTTCACTCGAAAGGCAGGTTCACAGTGCGCTTCTGCATTGATGGCAACATGAAACTCATGAACACATGCATGTGATCCAGGGTCAAATCCTGGTGCGCAACTTAGTAGGAAGGTAGTGTTCCCCTTTTTCTGTATTCGTCAAGAAACATCATACATTTAGTCTGGTTCCTGCTCTACTTTTGCCAGTATTGCCCCCTGCCAAGAAGCTACTGGATCATGTGAGCATTCAAGGTTAGTAGTTGAGCAACTACCAGACCTCATCTTTGAATCTCAAAAATTCGCTCTCAGGAAAGGTGGGCCGCCAATTCCCATAAATCTTGGGTGGAGGCGCCTCCTCAAAAGTTGTGGCCACCCGACCCTTTTCCCTGATCTCAATAGCCTGCCAATTTTCCCCCTCATGAGGGTGCACAGAGGCGGCTGATAACAGAAAACTTTGGCCTGCCATCTCCTTGACAGCAGAGGATCGCATGGCCCGTTGTATGTCTTTGGTTTGCTGCCAAGCCAGAATCCACAACATTACTGAGTCATGCTGCAACACAGAAAGCTGGAAAGCAAAATCGAAGGCCTCACATTGAAACGTTTTGCCAGGTCTTCCGGGGGCTCCTCCTCCTTGCCCTGGGGCACCTCCTCCTTCCTTCGCCGCAGCTCGCTCTCAATCTCCTCTGCCGCCTCCGCCAGCCACGCATCACTCTCGCCCGCCGCTGTCACCTGCTCAATGTGCCATACTTCTCAAACAGCCATCTACCTCGAGAAGTCTGCAGAGAGGGATACTTCGAGGAATGGAAATCCCAAAGAGATCCGGGCTCTGATCAGATGCCAAAGTAACATACCCGGCTCCACAGAGCAACCAAACTGACACTCAATGAGCTACTCCATTCTGATCACCAAGCAAGGTCACAGAAGACGACAAACTAGGTCAGGGTATTTCAAAGGAGATCCCACATGATGTGCGCCGAGCATCATCCCATTTCAAAATGTCTCTATGATCATATCACATGCTTGTCATCGTTCCAAACACAATCTTTCCCAGGTCTCACAAGCCACCCAACCATACTTGCACCACTTTCCAGTATTTTGAGGCAAAAGCAGTTCTAGGAGCATTCAACGCCAAGTCGCACCTTGGAGGGGTCGAAGGGGCGCTGGGCCAGCTCCAGAATCCTTGCGGCCGGCTCATGGGCGGCCGCTCTGTGGGCTGCATACGCTTCAGTGGACCTGAAGCTTGCGGCAGCCTGCTGCATGAGTTGTGTGTGGGCTGGGGAGCCAGTGGGGTGATCCTGGAAGAAGCCCTGGTCTGCCAGGCCCTGCATGTGGGCCTGCCACCCTGGTACCTCCTCCACGTCCTTTCTCCCCTCAAGACCTGCATAACAGGTGATCACCACTTTCGATCTAGATACACAGACTCCAGGGATGTACGAAATATCAGATTCGGTCACCAGCTGGTGTTCCCCCCTTTCCCTCTTTGGACCCCCCCCCCCC
>QAXI01000413.1:155747-168183 GCA_004335615.1 Chloroidium sp. JM
GGGGGGGGGGGGAACACCTTGCGTCCAAGCTTGAGGATGCGCGAATTGGCGGCCTTGATCTCTTTGCGGCAGTCCTTGGCCAGCGCACTGTTGTCCGACTTGAGGATGATGGCGTCCAGGCAGCTGTCCAGAACCTGCACACCCCGCCTGTGTTACCCACCTGCTAGATCAATCATCTGCCACAATGCAAATCCCATCTCTTCCCTAATATGGAGAATGGGAGGTCCATTGACAGCACGCTGTTGAGATTGCTGTCACGTCTTGTCTGGCCATAACACTTGTAGGTGATCGAACAGGAACCGGTGGCAATTTCAGTCCAGGGGGAAGGCGATCCAGGCAAGAGACAGGACTTGCCCTCCTTACTGAGCACCCTGCCTGCAAGTAGAATCTTCAGGGCTGACAGAGGAAAAGCAGGACTCCAAAACTTTGGAGAATCTCTACTGGAACACATCCCCCGCACAACTTCATTCCAGGCAACCTTCATTGGTACAGACGCCGTTGCCTGACCAGCAAAACAAAATCCATTTCTGGATCAGGCCCAATTGACGAGATCTTGTAAGCAGCAACCTGGCCCAGGTTTTAGTCCCAGAAATCGGTTCCCAAAAAAGTAAGGGATTCCTCTGAACCAATTGTTGCCTCCCAATGACTGGAGGGAAGTGGCACCTGAGGCAGCAGCCTGGCCGGGTGGCCCACCCTGACCATTTTGAGGCCCGGCTTTGCCCTGGCCAGGCTGTCAACTAGGTTGTCCACCGCCATGTTGCTGGCGGCCGCCGCTAGTACCTGTACGCAAAAAGGAGCACTCTACTCATTTCTGCCAGAATGTAAATGACATTTCCCAAAAAGTATGTCCCCTGAAAGTTGTCTCGCCAATCTCCACAGAGGAACAGTGGCTGCAAGCAAGAAGAAGTAAAAAATAGGAAGTATAGACCTACTTTGTATTGCAGTAGTGCCCAAAAACCCACAGGCATCTGACAACAGCCTGACAAAGGGTTTGAGCCCTCTGACATGGATTGAACAATCATCTGTCGGCGATGGAAGCCACTGAGCTGCACATCTCATTAGGAGACAGGATCAGCAAATCATGTAGAGAGGACCTTCGGGCCCAAATGGCACCTGGAGCCTGGCACTCAAAATTTGGAATTAATCAGTACAGCCTTCATCAGAAGCCAATCCAGGCAAGCACGCTCTCCCCCCCCCCCACCCCCCCTCTGGCGGGGGTTCTTAGAGACCATGTTGCTATGCCTTGCATGTAAGACGTCAAACAGTGGTGAGAGCTCCTTCATCAAGCCGCCATGATGACCATCAAGAGACCCACCTTGTTTCCTCTGGCAACCTCTTGAAGGATGAGCTCCACTACTGCTGTGGTTTTACCAGTGCCGGGAGGCCCATGGATCAGAGCCACGTCCCGTGCAGCCAGTGCTCGGTCCACCGCCCTCACCTGCATGCCACCGTACCACTGGTTCACCGTTGCTGGTGTGCTCAGATTTATGATCATGTGTGCTTGCTTCAATTTCAATTTGCTATTCCCACTTTGATCAGCAGTAGCAGCTTGGCATGAAAACTATGGATGTTGTTCACGCAGAGCTCACGGTGAATTTCAACGGCAGCTCTCCCAATCCATGTATTCATTCCTGGCCAGAATTCATTCCACATCTCTGTCCGTTTCAAGGCATATTGACCGAGGTGCATCGCTGTATGGGCAATGACAATGCTCTCAAAGTCGAATTCTGCAGAGATCCCCAGAGTAGGATGCCTTCAACGTCATACTGCTTGGCTTAAGTCTATACTCATATGGACATTGCTCAAAATTGAAACGCTCTGCCAAATTGCCACACTGGATTGGCAATCCTTTATCACCCTCCTGCGATTGCCACTGAGCGCAACTCTGTATGTTTCATTATGGAAAACGGCTCTTGGACTCTCAGCACACCTGGCTGCTGTCCAGAGACTTGTTGTTTGGCTTCCATGCTGGAGGGTTGGCAACGAAGCGGGGCTGCAAGCGTCCAAAGAGGACGTCTGGGAGGTAGCCGCCACCAGGGTGCTGCCCTGCGCCCGCCTTCTGCAGGGTATGCAGCGTCTCCCGCAGCCGTTTGTATGTCACCTGCAAATGTCAAGCCGGAATCAAGGTCAGAACCTGAACAGGCTTTTTTGGCCCAAAAAAGCTCAAACTTCACATGAGGACGTGAATTTTGAGGGAATGGAAAATCAGCATGCAGGCTAGGATTTGCGTGGGAAAAGGCATTTGAGCCCTAGCTCCCAAATCGGGCTGTGCTGACATGGTCACCACTGGGCGGTCAGGGTGATGAAGTGATGAAGGGATGAAAGAGATGCAACCTGAATCGCAAAAATCATGTCCTCTGTTCTAACCCAGGCTCAAATCCCAGGAGACGTATCAGGGTCAGGACTTTGAAAATTTTGGTGCATGGTCTCCACATCGATGTGTGGTATAAGAAGTGGGTTGCACGAGCAGAACTAAGAGACCTCAATGCTTCTGCTGCTCTGCCTGCTGGATGATCTATCCTTCATTCAATTGCAGGATGCCTGCTAATATCACATGTGTGATTCAAGAAGCGGCATAATTATGCCTTTGCCTAGGAGCGGTATTTGCCCCTATTGGAGGATCTTGCATCGAAGCAAGCATTGCTTGCACAGCGCAGCATTTGTGTGTGTGGGAGAAGGTGGGGAGAGGGGGGGGGTGTGTGCACCTCGTTGGCAAGTTTTTCCAGGCGAAGGGGTTGGTCCAAGCCCTCTTCGGGAGGGTCTTCCAGAGCCACCACCATCTGGTCGTCCCTCACGCGGAACACCACTCCGCTGGCAAGGGGCGCCCCCCCGGAGACGGCCTTGCTGGGTCGCAAGTCCACCACATCATGGCAGGAGAATTTGTGGGGAGGCAGGGGCAGGGAATTGGTGCCACTGCCCTGCGACCACCCTGGATTTGATGAAGCTGAGGGATCAATGTAACCTAAACAAATTCCTGATAGGCATGAGAGGGGCGTGTCGCTTTCCCGGCCTCTTTCAAATCATAGCTTGGGATTCCGTGCCGCCTATGTCTCACCGAGCTTCAAGCTTTTGTCTTACTCCCTGCTAACACTTGCAGCAGCAGGTAGGCTCACTGTGCTGATGCCTGCCCTGCAGTCAAGGATCTAGACTTGTGTCTTTTTAATAGCCCAAGGAGGTCTCTGCTGCTCTTCATGTGAGATTACATAGGTCTGTGTGCGCCACAAATGAACTGAAAGAGAGAAGCCTGCATAAGGGCAATGCACCACCAGAACACCTGAGCTGCTTCCGCCCTGTTGGCATGTAAGCTTCACGTGCACGGCTGCTCAAACATGGGATCTGTGGCGCTCATATGCTGCTTCAGTCACTGTCAAACAAAATTCAAAAGGAAGCCACCTTGTTGTTGACGAGTGTGAGGAGGGTCCTCCCCAGCAGGCCACCCTCCACATCGCTACAGCGCAGATTGGGCAGCACCCTCCCGCTGGCACCCATGCTCACCGCGTCCTTCCGCCCAAGCGCTGCCTGAGTCTGCACCACAGGCAAGCCATCTTGCACACTCCTCCAAATGCAGCCGCGAACCACGATCACTCAAATTGGTATTCTGCGTTGCAGCTTGGTTCTGCAGCCCAAGCAAGGGAGCTGACCGGTTTTATGGGATCACAGCCATGTAACTCATTCATAGGATTGGCAGTTTGCAAGGGATCAGGCATGGAATTACTGTGAACAGCAGCAGTGTGGGACACGGTCTGAAAAGGCGCGGCAGGGCGCATGCCTGGGCTATTTCAGCTGCCTTCTCCAGGTCCAGCAGGGGCATCGTTCTGGCCACAAACCCTTCCAGGCTCTCCATATCTGCATGGGCCTCCCCTTGCCTCCCACTGCCCCTGGTAGCCCGCCTACCAGCGGATTTGTCGTCGTGGGATACTCTACTCCCGCTGGTACCGGCCAGGAAGGGAGCAAGGTCAAGACTCAGATGGAGCTTCACTTGTCGACAAAGCTCGGCGTCTGCCACGCTGCCTGTCTCATCTATTTTCACCTGCCAGCCCATTGCAATCCCTTTCCAGAGATTGGAGGACATTCTAGAGGCTACAATGTATATTCTATGACCAGCCGCAGCCGTCTGCAAGATCTGGTCATAGTTGTATTCGAGCAGCGGACCCACATTTGTATTTCAAAACGCAAAGATTACAGGACTGGACTGGATTGCGGGGTGCTGGCGACCCCGGTGCCAGATATCACCGGCATGCCTATTAAGAGAGCCAGCAGGTCACCTCACTAAAGCATTTTCTCCTTTAGCGGGCACAATGCTCCATCAAGGTGTGATCTCTCTGCATATTGCTGTATGCTGAAAGGAGGCTGCCCACTTGTGTTTCCCCCTTGCCCACGGTAATGCGCCTTTCAGCGGCTGTTCCCGAGGACTGGTGGGGGAGACCAGACTCTTCTGCTGCTGCATGCAGTGCAGCCCTCTGCTGATTAGTCAGGCATGCCGGGAATGTGACCTGCAGGGGTTGGCGGACACTCAAAGCTTCCCATTCCAAGGCAGCGTGAGGGAAATGTAGGTCGCATGCCTTCCTCTGAGAGAAGGCTATATGAGCAACCAAAGCCATCGCTGCAGTAAAAGGCAGAGATATACAGAAAAAGAACAGTGAATTAAGTCGATGCGGTCAATACTCACTTTGGAGCTCTGCATGTCAGCGCATGCCAAATCAAATTTGCAGTTTTGAGCTGCCAATTCGCATATGTTGACTCAAGTCAGGACCCGGCTGGCAGAGAATGTCGAACTGATTCTAAATTGACCTTTGTGGGTGGCCAGAGAAGGGGAAGGGGGGAATTGATGTGGTTGGGGGGCGGGGCAGCCGCAGTCTAAAGCCGTCATGGCCTGTGAATGCTAGAACGACCCAGGATGAATGCCCTGAGTCTTGCCAACATATGGCAGCCTATCAAAAGCAGTACTGGTCGGCATCTGCCTTCAAGTGCATACTTGCACTCATGAGAGGCAGACGGTCCTTCGACCTGAATGACTGCCATCAATGAGCACTCGAGTTCATGTACTGCGAGCAAAATGCACATAAACGGAATGGCAGATTGCCCTCATTTCTCGAGTTCAGAACCACACATGACATTGCAATCAATTCTGCTGAGCAAATGAAGCGCTAGCATCAGAAGTGCCAAACTTTGGTGCCAAATGATCCCACGTGCTTTCAGATTGTTCCACGAACCTCACTGCGCATGTCCATTCTCCCTGATCCAGATTGGATGGTATTCCATGTAAAAGCTTTCCAGTGCTTATGTATCACCAAGGCACGCTTATCTTCTTGTAGTCATACCTACAGACATTCATCCATGCGTGAGATTAGAGCTTGCATGCAATATTGCCACGTTAGCAGAGAACACTTCACGACAGAAAGACGGCATGCTTGTGAGCCTTGGAAAGGCAGCAATTGCCTCTTTCAGCAAGAAGCACTGCGTATTTTGCCAGGTGACATCAAGGAGTTGCTGCAAATCATGGGTGAATCCAAGATATCCTCACCATCTGCCTCCCAATGGGAGGTCGCTTTCGAGTACAGAGATCATCCCAGAGACAGACTGGTCAACGTCTATCAGCCCACTGCACAGCATTGATTTAGTGCATGGGAGTATTGACTCTCTGCTTTTACAAAATCAAGTCACCGCAGTCGTGCTGAGTCTGTTTCGACCGAGCTGCTTTCACTCTGTGAGGTGCATCGGTTGTACAGGTGAATTCAATTTTGAGGTAGTCATGAGTGCATATTACCTGTGCTTCGTCATGTCGGTCCTAACGTATCCTGCAGCAAATGCCAGAATGTGCAATCAAACCTGGCGAAATTTCAACTCACGCTCCTTCCTGCCACCAGCATACTGCACCAGGCGCCATTGGGCAAAGAGGGGTCATTTGTTGGGGAGAGGGGGGGTGTGAGGAACCTGGGTGCAGGAGGACGACAGTGATACCCTTGGCTTCCAGGTCCAGGGACATGCTTTTGGCCGCCTGGTTCACCGCCGTCTTGGAGGCCCGGTAGGCATATGACCCCCCACTGGAGTTGTCCTCCAGAGAACCCATTTTTGAGGTCAAGATGGCATAGGTGGAGCCTCTGGCCAGCAGCTTGTGCTGCAAAAGGGCCTGGGCTGTCAGCAGCGGTCCAATCGTGTTCACCCTGTGGACAACACTGTCAATCTGAACTCTGCTATGAAGGCCATCACAATTGAGATTTCTGCTGCCAGTAAATTTGGCATATTTGTGCATCATGGATGCCCTAATGTTTGAGGCTTCTGTGCCCAATTGAGCAAGAGCAGCCAGAGGAGCAGAGGGCCAGAACATCAAAAAGTGGCGCGCCTGAAGCAGTGCAGCAATTTCCTCTCGTCCACCTCATCCAGGTCCGCCCAGTCGTCCACCACGCCAGCCGTGAAGATGGCGTAGTCCAACGCTTTCCCCTGGGACTGCTCCCCCAGCAATGCCGCCCACTCCTAGATGAGAACGGGTATCTCATTCGTAAATCAGTGCAGGTCCATACCACTGCAAAATTCCTGAATATAAATGGCGAGGCGCAGTGCAATGCAAGCAGCGCAGCATGCATGATGCACTGTGTCAAATGTCGTTGCATTGGACTGGAAGAAATTGGAGCGGCATCAGTCTATTGAATTCATCTATGTATTGGTCAGAAGGCATTGCAAAGTCAGGTGCAGCATCTATTGCCCAATGAAAATCCTTGTGTCAACACTCCGATAGTTCGAAAGGGAGGTTCACGATACTGACCTTGATTGATGCAGGGTCTGAGATGTCTACATGGCCTAGTGTCAATCTACGGTTTTTCTTTGCTTGAGAATGTAGCTCCTCACTCCCTTCGTGCCTCACTGTTGCATGCACACTGTTCTTCTTTTCTATGAGCTGCTTCACGAACTGCGGGAGAGGGCAAGTGTCAGATCCCACAATTCATAAAATTGAATTGTCCAAGGGAAGCTTTGCTACAGGGATTCCATTCTTTTCATAGCAAGGAGATCACCTCATACCCCAGACCTCTCGATGCTCCTATGATGGCCAGCCTTTTGTCTGTAAGCTCGGCCCTACAACTTGTAACACGTTTCCTCTTTCCCTTCAAAGCGCATGCGTGTCTCAGATTTGACCTAAATGGGAATGCTCTGGCGCAGAGCGAAGCTTCAGGAGATTTGAGAAGCATGGAGTGCGCCACACTGGCAGAGCTCCAGCCTCGCAGAAGCGAGGTGGTGTGTATCTCGTCTCCAAGGTTTCAAGGCCGATCTCTTGCTTTCAGCATTAAGAGCTCATTGAGGAGTCAAAGCAGAGCCCTATTGATAGACTGATGCCTGTCAAAAATCAAAATTTGAAGCCGGAGATCTTCAAGAATATTAGGTCATAGGGTTTAATGGCTCTCTCCTAACAGAGCATTAAGGAGGCAAAAGACGCGGCTAGTGCTGAGACTCGTGAAGTGAGGCCTTTATTTCGTTGAGATGCATGCTGGTGCTGAAAACTAATAAGGTTGGCATTGAGCGTTAGCAGATCAGCTCAGGTGCATCTTTCTGAAGCTTTCCAGCGAGGAGAGAAAGAGCCACAGAAGCTGGTAGCTGCTTCCTAGGAAGACTTTGCCGCTATGGCAGGCTTCATGGTAAATTTTCACCAACTGATTGCTCGATCTATACTAATGCTTTGACGCCCTGATGATGTATGATGTGCTGATGCGATAAAAGGTTCACGATTGCCTGAAAATGCCCTTTACTGTGGGGCACTCGCAAAACACCGGCGTGAAATTAAGCATGCAAATAGTAAATTTCCACACGACACAGGACAATGAATCATATGTGACGACATTTGATGCCCATTGCCGATGGAGAGACCCAGAGCCCATGCATGACTTTCGGTCCCTCCTCAAACATGATGTAAAGATGCTGGACAGTTCCACCTGACCAGCCCGCCTGCCCTGCAGCAACCCCAGATCATTTTGCTGAAAGACGGTACGGACACCAGCCAGGGCAAGGCGCAGCTGATCAGCAACATCAATGCCTGCTGTGCGGTGGTGGACGCGGTGCGCACGACACTGGGGCCCAGGGGCATGGACAAGCTCATCCACGACCAGAAGGTGGGTGGCAAGGAGGCTTTTGATTTGGACAGACTGTGTGTGACCTACTTTTTCGACAAAGGGAAGCTGGGTGATCAATTGAAATTTCGTGTGTTTGCTTTGCGCATGTGTCGAAGATCTGCATTGACACTGCATAGCAGAATGCTTCAAGGCTTCAATAGATTGCCAGCTCATAGCTGGTGCGGTAGGGATGTTTGGGAGTTCAATGGAGGAAAAGCATAATTGATGGCACGCTGTCCCTGCCTCTCCCAACCTAAGATAATATCAATTGGACCACAATCAGCCCCGGTATCTGATGGCAGGGGGTGACGATCTCCAACGACGGTGCCACCATCATGAAGCTGCTGGACATCGTGCACCCCGCAGCCAAAAGTTTGGTCAACATCTCCATGTCACAAGATGCAGAGGCAAGCCACCTCCTCACTGCCCCTCCTGCCAAAGAAGTTGCCTTGGCTGATTGGAGGCGTTGTTTGGGCGCCCAAGCTTATTGAAAGTGCAAGCTGTTATCATGTCGAGCAATGCAGAAGTCAGCTGGAGACTTCTGCATTGCTCGACTGATAGAGAAACGGTGGCGGGCCTGAGCACAGTGGACAAAAGGTGGGCAAATCTAGGGATTGCGCCTACAGTGCACTCACAGAATCATTCTGTCTGTGAGATGATGGCAAGGATGGGAAACAGGAGGTCACAGGCAGATGGCTCTGGCTCTGACATGCACATGTTCTGCCCCAACATTCTAGGCCCTACACCATAAAAACACCAGAAAAATTGTGAAGCCTGTGGCACAATGACCCTCAGCTGGGATTGAACCAGCAATAGCCACAACAACAGTCCTTGCTTTGTCATTTCCACTCCCAGGATGAGTACAAGAATGACAATTTGATTCTATACGAGGAAGTCAACTAGGGGGTTCCCTTCTTCCTTTCTCAATTCAGTCTGTGATTTGAAAGAAGCATGTGCTTGGTGTGCTACACTGGCTCTCAGCTTCCACACCTGTGCCCTCCAGCGGCTCTTTGCCACCCAGAAGTGAGTCAAAAATTCAAGTAGCCGTGAGGCTGACGCGCAGCCAAACGTCTTGATACCCTGAACCCTATAGGATTTTTGCGCAGGTGGGGGACGGCACGACCACGGTGGTCATCCTGGCAGGGGAGTTCCTGAGGGAGGCCAAGGGTTTCGTGGAGGAGGGGGTGCACCCGCAGAGCATCATCCGCAGCTTCCGGGAAGCTGGCCGACTGGCGGTGGCCCACATCCGGGAGCAGGCGGTCAGCATCGGGGGCAAGAGCGAGGCCGACATGAAGGACCTGCTGCGCAAGTGCGCGTCGACGTCCCTCAACTCCAAGCTGGTGAGTATTTGGTCCACTTCTTGTGGCACATAATTGATAAAGCCCGCTTTTATAATAGTCACACACTGCAATTTTCGTATCACAGGGGAGGACTACCTGACTTGGGCATGCAGGGACGGTAGAAAGTTTGGAATCTCAGGACGAAGAAGGTCTGAGGAGAAGAGTGTGTCACATCGCAAGCGACTCATTTTTGAAGCAGCTATCCTCTGCCCAACACTGACAGGCATCAAATCCTTGATCGAAAATTGCCCAGCAGGTCAGCGGGGAGAAGGAGTTCTTTGCCGACATGGTGGTGGAGGCCGTTGGCGCTCTGGACCCTGAAACGCTGGACCTGTCGCTGCTGGGAATCAAGAAAGTACAGGTATGCTGTCTGCTGTGGGGACATGCGTTCAATTGGATGTGATGACACCTGGGATGGGACGGCAGACTGTTTAAACAGGGGTGCAGAGGGAGGGGGCTGTGGAATCTTCCTGGTGCAGAAGCTGGTAGCAGAGAATAACTCTGCCAACAGTCTGTGATAAGCAGCTGGTCTTCTTCAATCGGAGTAGAGTCTTGAGAGGAGATCTCCAGCGACTGAATTTCACAGAATCCCTGCAATGCTTTTGTGCAGTGGGAAGGCAAAGGGGAGTTTTCATCGAGCAGGATTTATGCGCGGTCCCTTTGCTGGTGTAGATTTGGTCTCACTCTCTGACTCAGTCTGCGTGACAGGGCGGTGGGCTGCGGGACAGCTTCCTGGTGGACGGTGTGGCCTTCAAGAAGACGTTCTCGTACGCCGGATTCGAGATGCAGAAGAAGAAGTACAGCAACCCCAAGATTCTGGCTCTCAACATCGAACTCGAACTCAAGTCGGAAAAGGACAACGCAGAGGTGAGCTTTCTCGGCAGGGCTTTGAGGGTAGGAGGGGTCAAGGCAAGGAGGGGTCAGATGCGTGTGAATGGCCGCCATGGGCGTGCTGGGTGAAGATGTAGAGTGGAGGACCATGAACTGCCAGGGTTATGTAGCCTAATGAGACAGAATATTGCCTCAATGGTGAGTGAAGTCTTTAATATGTTCCCTCATTAACAAGTTTGACCATGCTGCCGAAGCCAGACGGGCAGCCCGGGAAGGTTCTCTGCACCGGAAAGACTGATTCAATCCACCTGAACCACAGGAAGTGACCAGTTCCATGCAACTATGAACAGCAGATTCGGGCGGAGCAATTTGGGACCCTCAGAACTACATCATGGACAAATTTATCCCTAATTCCTCCATTCCCTGGACACTTGAACATCAATACTCTCCTCCAGGGCCCCAACACATCAAATTGGCAACTCAGAAGAGGAGGGGGACAGGGATGGGAATGGGAATGAGGGCATCGATTTGTCAACTCAGAAGAGGAGGAGGAGGGGTATGGAATTGAGGGGGAGCAGGAGGGAAACATACTGCCTTCAATAGGCATACCAACACCCAGAATGTTCAGCAACGCGGGACCATGCACGTGCAGATCCGGCTGTCCGACCCCGCCCAGTACCAGAGCATCGTGGACGCGGAGTGGAACATCATCTACGACAAACTGGCCAAGTGCGCCGAGTCGGGCGCCAACATTGTGCTCTCCCGCCTGGCCATCGGCGACCTGGCCACCCAGTACTTCGCGGACAGGGGCATTTTTTGCGCCGGCAGGGTAGGGCGCTTTGGACGCCAGGGCTGGGGTTCAACCGAGTTGGAGGGCAATGGATTCTGGGGTTGGGGGTGGTGGTGGTTAGGGGGGGAGGAGCATGAAACGTACTCTACCCTGCTGTTTTGGCAAAGCCTTCATATGGGGCTGCAGGAAGCAAATGACCTCAGCCAGCAGCACAGCAAACATCAAAAATACTATTACTATATGAGTATCAATGGCTTGATACTGCACCGATAGTTTGGTTTGATTTGATGGCATTGGTTTGGCATCATCCCTGATGAAGAATGGTCTCAGCCATTGCTGTTGCCAGGAAGTGGCAGGACAAGAGGAATGTTGGGATAAGGGGCAGTGCAAGTTCCAAGGATAAACACCTCGCAAGGGACACAGATGATCTAGAGCATGTTCTCTCCCAAGCTGCTGCTTGGCCTCGAATCTGTGGTGATCCGCTTGGTGGTCTGGCAGGTGGAGCAGGGGGACCTGACGCGCGTAAACGCAGCCACTGGGGCACAGATCCAGACCACGGTCAGCAACCTGGACCCCAAGGTGCTGGGCTCGTGCGCCCTGTTCGAGGAGAAGCAGGTCCCCACCCTCCACCCACTTTCCACCAGAGTCTCCCTCCTCTGAAGGGTTTCTTGCTGCCACCATGTCTGCGGATGGAATTGTTCATTTGGTGTACCTGTCATTCACCAAGCTCTTGACTTGAAGAACAGCACTTTTCACGATAGTGACTGTAGCATCTGTCGATGTGTCCACATACTTGGGTCTTATAGATTCTTTCTTCCTTCCTTACCTGTATTCTCTTGACTGTGCCCCTCGTGCTTGCGCCCTGGAGCAAGGAGTGGCATCGCACACATCATGTGCAAGCCTCAGATGGCCATAGGTGTAAGGAAGAACTGCAATTAACTTTTGCCACCAGATCAGGGAGACAAACCACCTGGCGGTGCAGGTGGGTGCTGAGCGGTACAATCTGTTCACTGGGTGCCCCAAGGCGCGCACGGCAACCATGGTGCTGCGCGGCGGCAGCGACGCGTTCATCGACGAGGTATGGTCCATGTTTGAGGACACGAGAAAAATCTAGAGATAAATCCAACAATTCGCCCTAAAGGAATTCAAAAATCCTCGATAGAGGATTGCTACTGTGGAACCCTTTTCTGATTTATATTACAGTAGTCTGTTTGCAATTCAGCTTTGCTTTTCAGGCAGAGCGCTCCCTGCATGACGCCATCATGATCGTGCGCCGCGCCAGGAAGAACGCACAGGTGGTGGCCGGTGGGGGTGCCATCGACATGGAACTCAGCAGGTGGGCCTTTGAGGAGCCCCTCTCCCCCCCCCCCCCCCCC
>QAXI01000413.1:168784-223087 GCA_004335615.1 Chloroidium sp. JM
CCGGTGGGGGTGCCATCGACATGGAACTCAGCAGGTGGGCCTTTGAGGAGCCCCTCTCCCCCCCCCCCCCTCCCCTGTCCATGTGCACTACTGAGGTGAGTGTGCCATGGAGTGCGCAGTCGTGAGCATCAGTGTTTGAATTGTCAAGGACTGTGTGTCTGAGCAATTCATGGATGACTGGCAGTCTGTGAGGCTGTGATATTAGCTATGGGATTGATGACTGGCCAGGAAAAGAAGTAATGATGAGATTGCAGCAACCTTCTGGCTTGAACTCATCAGCCAAGGAGATCATCATCAGGCGCACTCTGACACCTGCACTGCCCGACTCCTCCAGTCTAGCCCCACACAGCTCTGAGCACACCAGGGGAGGGTGAAAGCAGCGGAGACACAAATCTCAGCCCGGCACGGTGGATCACATGCATGCTGGAATTATGTGCCACATCCATTTGCTGCAGAGTCCTCCCCCAAAAAACCTGCTGAATGCAATGACACACAGGCGCAGGATTCAGACCTGGCGTCAGAATGCAGCATCTGCTGAATCGCCGAGAAGTGAGGCCCTTGACGAGTCTTGAAACCCTGCAGGTACCTGCGGGAGCACGCACGGTCGATCGCTGGCAAGGACCAGCTGTTCATCAACGCATACGCCAAGGCCCTGGAGGTCATCCCGCGCCAGCTGTGCGACAACTCGGGCTTCGACGCCACGGACGTGCTGAACAAGCTGCGCCAGAAGCACGCCCTCAAGGACGGTTCGGGACGGCAGTTCGGGGTCAACGTGAACGGAGGTCCAGTCTTCCCTTTTACCCTCCCTGTCTTCCGCCGTCTCCCTTCCTTAGCTGTTGCTTGTCTCACATGAGGTTGGACTTCTGTCATGCTTCCCTGCATGTACCGCAGCAGGAGAGGGCCATAGACGAACGGGAAGTTGAGCCCTGAATGCCGAGGTGGATATTGGATGGTCATCCACCTTGTGATTCCATTGATGCAGGAATGGACTTTCGTGGTCATGTGTGCCTGCCTTCCTCGTTCTGCTGCAATACCACGGCCGCAACTGCAGGTGGCATGGAAGGAATCCTGCTTTATATCCTTCCAAGACCACAAGCACTGTTGCAGGTGGCGTGGTGGACACGTTTGAGTCTTTCGTATGGGAGCCTGCCTTGGTGAAGCTGAACGCCATCACGGCCGCCACTGAGGCTGCATGCCTGGTGCTCTCCATCGATGAGACTGTGCGGAACCCCCGCTCGGAGCAGCCGGGCGAGGGGGGCATGCCGGGGGGGATGGGTGGCCGGGGCATGATGGGAGGGAGGGGCCGCGGCCGTGGAGGCAGGGGTATGCGGCGGTAGGTAATAAATTGAGTTTGGGCATCTAGTGGTGAATAGGTGACGGGGAAGTGCAGTGCTTGGCAAAGGTTGTGTATGTGCGCAGCATCCAGCGCTTGGCCTCACAGCTACCTGGAACTTGCCAGATTCGAAGCTTCAGCTGGCAGATGTTGTTTGCTCAGGGACCTGCTTAAAACCATCTGTCAATGTGAATGAGCTGGTTTCCATGATTCTAAGCTCCCTGGCTAGGTTTGCATGGCCTTTTCTGCTGTTTAGGCTATTTGACCCACAATCAAATTTTATTAGAAGCTGAATCCAAAGTTAGGCAGCTGTTTGGCGCGTCATGACCATGCAAACATCAAATGGTGTAAATGTTGCCTGATGAGGGTTGATTGTTGTGCATCTCCTGTGGCTCAGAAATATGAGGCGCTGTATCGCTGCAACCAAACTTTGACTGAAGCATTACTTGGGAAGTGCTCCACCACAATTGTATCTATGGCATACACTCATAACATGGATGTGCAGTAATAGTGTTTCCCTTCAAACCACCACCTCAAACAGCTTTGCAGGCTTCACAGGCTACTCAGCACGACCTGCTAATGCCATCACTCCTTTGGGACCAATTCTGCAGATTGCTATTGTCTTCACCCTCCACAATTCTATATCCGTGTACTCAAGGCTCTTGGTAGCTGTCACCAGCCATGAGATCATTGCCAATGCATTACAGTGCAAGCAAAGCACTGGGGTTAAGATTTCTTTGGACCTCCCTCTGGGATCTCTGTTGCCCGTCGGTGGTCAGCAGATGCATTCTATACACGCTCTTGTACAAGGCTAACCTCCTTGCAGCTGAGGTTTCACCAATGGATGCAGCTGAGCAATGTAGATGATCGCCCACCTGCATGATATGACCCGGCCCTCAACATTCTGACACTCACTTGCAAGAGCACAACTTTTTTCGATGACAGGTCAACCCCACTGGTATTCCGCCAAGTGACAGAGAGAGCATCGTTAGTGGAGCTGTAAGCCTCACATGATCCAGCAGCAGATCACTGCTGTGGCAAACAAGAGTTGTTTGAGCCTGCACGGATACACACACATTTAAGCAGTTTTCTGATTCTCCATCAACAGTGAGGGCAAAGGAAAGGATATTCTGAAGCAGTGACAGCAAAGTGGGCTAAGTGCTCACGCATTCTCGCCCTTCCTTCCGGTAAGAAGCACTGCCAAGAAGAGGATTGCTTCCACTCCAACGAAACCAGCAGTGATGCCGAAGAAGGTGCCTGGAAATTCGAGTTGTTATGAGCAAGCTTGATATCGATCACACACCGCTGTGGCTTTGCTCTCGAGTTAGGGCATGTCACTTTGCTTGCTTACATCCATTGTTTGCAAAAAGCCATGGTCTCACCTGCTGCGCCCATGCTACGTTATCATCCCTTTCTTTGAGGTCTCTGAGCTGATTGCAAGTTTACACGAGTTCAGAACCTTGCTGTGTCATCAGAGGGACAGGGGCCCTGTTTCCCACGGAATCATTATTCGACACGAGGGCTGGAGATGCGCGCGATCTCCATTTAGTAGAGAATCATGCCTTTGGTCCACAAGCGCCAGAGAGAACCAGTCTTGGACAACACCCAACATCCACCTGCACCACCGCAACCAGAGAGCCAACACGATTGGATCACGGAGCTTATGCAGCTGGAGTTTGATGCGCCCAACCCCTCTGCCTCGACCGAGGACGGTTTCGAGGTTCGTCTTCCAGTTTCTTCCTGAAGCAATCCTGCTCAACAAACTCAGATACTCGTTCTTGGAAAGCCTCTTTGCCAGTATTTTGATCCCGGAGCATTCTGACAGTCCAATTAGCACTGAGGCTGTCTGGTGCAGATTGGATGCTACCAAGGAAACAACGCCTGCTCCTCAACAAGGTGAGCTATGCTGCAATTATGCCTGAATGTATTCATTCTTGGCACTTGATCAATTTGATGACCCGATTCCTGACAATAAGAATGGTGCTGGAATCCAGGGGCTGCCAGTGCCAAGGCTGCGACCTCACCTTCCCCAACCTGATGGAACTGGAAGGGCTGTTCTCCGGCGATCTGGACCTGGCTCCGCAGCTCGATGCCCTGCTTCAGGATCCCTTGCTGGGGGATGGGGTACCTTCGCAGGCGGACCCGCTCGGCGGGTGTTCACCGGGGTGGGGTTTCCACGACAGCAATCCAGCAGACCCCAGGAGTCCTGCCCAGTCGTTTGCTGACCCTCAGACGTCGGAGGGGGCTGCCAGCGAAGGATGCTTGACGGGCGTGGCAGAGTCAGCGATGGCAATGCCGAGCGGAGGTAAGGCTCGATTGTCCTTGACATCCAAAGCGCCGTATGAATCACATTTGCGGCAGATAAGCAAAAAGCTGCAGCTGCTTCGGGTTTTTGGTGCCCTGTTGTACCAGTCAACGCATGTTCAGAGCGGGAACAGGTAGTGCGTGCCTTGTGTGACAGTGAAAGCTGCATTTGAAATACATTTGGGAAACACAACTTGGCAATCAGACACGTGGAAGGTGCAGAAATACACATTTCTTTGGTCAGCAATCCAATTTTGGTTGTCACAGCAGGTCCAGAGGCAAGTTTCCCCAGCAGCGGCAGCGCACCCTTCCAGGAACAGCCGCTGCCCAAGCCAGGCCAAGCCAGCACTCCCGTCTCCTTCTCATCCTCGCAAGAGGCGCACGCAGGGCCCGAGAGCGAGGAAGAACGCAAACGACAGGCCAGGTGATCCTTCGTCTGGCCCTGCTGCCGCACGCTTCACCCTGGGGTCAATTGAGTGTCCCCTGCTTCTGAGCTGAAGCTATCTGCCCCTGAGCCTAAACAAGATGTACCTGGTATCTGCTTTGTTGGAAAACAAATGGGTTAGGGTTGAAGGGAGGTAGGGACACAAGAGAAGGAAGGAGCATTGCATGCTTTCTGCCGAGCAGTCAAAAGAGCGATCATCCTATTTGCTCAGATGATTGGGAGTGATTCCTCTGATCAGCATGGCCTTTCGGAGATATCCAATGCACAATATTGACCATGGTGCAGTTGGTCATTGGTGAGAGTTTTCTGGCAAAGAATGGGGCCTCGTTGTCGCTGGTTCCTTCGGAAGAAGAATGGCCCCCATTATATTAAGGGTGATGCATGGTGCAGGATGCAGCGCAATCGGGACAGTGCGTCACTGTCCCGGCAGCGCAGGAAGATGCTGTCGGAGGAGAAGGAGAACCAGGTGCAGGAGCTGCAGAACCACTGCGCTGGTCTCACAGGTGGGCAGCATTTGGCATCCTTAAAGAGCTTGAAATTGGTGGGGGAAGGGCGGGGGAGAAGGGAAATGCCATGCGGCTGTTCCACAATGAGTAGCTTCACTCAGGCTGGCGTGAAAGTGGAAAGCGACGAGCGGTTTCCAAGCGGAAAGTGCTCCCAATCTGTTACTGTCACACACTGCCTAGTTTGCATTTTGATGGAAACGAGCAGCTGCCAGGGTGGTAGAGGGGAAGTTTGGTGGAAGTGCACAGTTTTTGCACGAGCAATTGACAATTTGGACACATAAGGACAGGTTGGGCAGTCTTGTTGAGTCATTCAAATACAATATCTGCAAGGCTGGATGCTAGAGAACACCTGCGTCACTTTTGATAACTTTCATCAAAAGTGAATGCTTCGACTGCTGCAGCCACTGCCAGCCACCTGCGGCAAGAGAACGAGGCCCTGAGGCAGCACCTGTACGCCATCTGCCGCCAGACGGGCCAGCCCTTACCTGCCATCCTTATGGCGCAGCCCCTCCAGACAACCCCCTTCTTTGCCCCGCCAGGGTCAGGGGTGATGCACCCAGGGGTCGCCCAGCTCCCCATGCAGAAGGTCCCCATGCAGAAGGTGGGATCAATTTTTGACATGCCCCTTGCATGAGGCATGCCTTGCCATGCAGATTCCATGTCAGGTCCCACGATAAATTGACATAAGTTCTGCCCAACAGTCTGTGGGTCTTGGTATGAGGATTTTGTGGTATGCTTTGCTGCAAACATCTTGTCTCACAAATAACTTTGGGCAGAGCAATAGTCTGTGGGCCTTAGTGCTGGGTCTCTAGAACAGGCGAACAGAGGCACCTCATCCGGACGCAAAGCAAATCTCCCTCTTGATTGCAAAAGTGTGGGCCTTGGTGCTGGATTTCTAGAAAAGGCGAACAGAGGCACCTCAGAAGGATGCAAATCAAATCTCCCTCTTGACTGCAAAAGTGTGTCTCCGACTCTCCAAATGCCATCCAAACAGGCGGGAATGCCGAATGCTTGCAAATATGCTTCTGAAGCTGCATAGCATTGGTGATCTTCCTTCTGTTTGACCTTGCCCCTCATGTGCCCATTGCCTCGGTACTTGACACAGGGATCAGGAAAGAACATCCCTTCTATCCCAGAGCCGACGCAATGGCAAAGAAAGCAGATGCCTCTGACCCTTCTGCATTATAGGAGAAAACAAACGACAGCAGCTGATTTGGGAAGAAAAGTGCAGGTGGCCATCCAGCGGCTCCCCAAGGCGATCCGGCCGGCCCCTGCACCAGTACCCCAGCCCTCCCAACCCGCCAACACGAACACCACCAAGCCCAGCAAGCGCAGACGCAAGGTGGTGGCCGGGGGGTCCACCGCCCTGGCGGCCCTGTTCTGCTTCTTCGTGTTCTCCTCGCCGTGGACCCCTGGGTTGCAGACCCCCATCCTGCACAACCTGGCGGTCCCCGGCCATGGGGCCCTGGGGGAGGGAAGCATCGCTGGCGGGGCGAAGACAGGCAGGGTGCTGCAAGGGCTGACCAATGGTGGGCCCTTGTCTCCACACGATCGACAACGCTGCGGCTTTTGTCCTGTGATGGATGCTGATCGAGGAACTGTGATGTCTGGGATAGTAGCAAAGGCATGACCTGTCTTGACAGCCCTCAGCCGCTGAAAACATTTCACCTTATCCCGAATTTGTAGAGGGTGGGAGCACAGTGAGCAGAGTGTCTGCCGGTCATATGCTTGCTTGGAAGGCTGAGGACAGATTGCAAATATTAAGGCCGGGGTGCAGGGACCGACGAATGGGATGGTGGCTGGCATGCGAACTCAACGTTCCAAGATCTGATGCTCCTTCCCACCGATGAAGCTACAGAGAGCCGAGCCCTGCAGACTTTGAATGTGAGAACCCCTTGCCCCTTGACACTGGCCATGTGTGCAGATATTATGCCGCAGCTCTTTCCTGAGCGGATTCTGTATTCCTCCCCCCCCCTCCCAACGTCACATCATCCAATGCGATTTTGAAGCCTGATTGGCCGTCGTTATCAATGGCAGACTGTCGTTTGGAAGTGAGAATCATGGGCAGCCAGGATCAAGAATCAAAGTCCCAAAACACAACTGCAGGAGATCGCCCCCATCGCCGTCTTCTCCCCCTACGACAGCCTGGCGGAGCGCTTCACCCCTCCCGCCCCCTGGAAGACCTTCGGCGCCCTGGCCAAGACGGCGCTGGGCCCCGCCGGCCTGGGCGCCCCTACGCAGTGCAGGAAGGTGTTCGAATTCTCCGCCGCGGACGTGGAGGACCCCCAGGCCGCGCGGGAGCAGCTGGAGGGGGAGTTGTTGGCCATGGACTACGGTTTCAAGGGGAGGTACAGGGCCCTGCCGCTGCCGCCCGTCCACCAGGCTCTGCCTGCCGCAGAGGTATGCAGTGTCTCATCCATTCTTTGGGCTGCTCTGACTTGCTTGGTGCTTTTTGGCTAGGCCAAAACGGCAGGCCTGCCAGCCCCTTGGAACCATGCCCTTCATGTCTGGCAGAGCGTCTTGGTTGAAAAACAAGAGACCCCTTCCCAGAGTGGGGAAATGTGTTGTTGTCTGCGACACATCAATATTTGCCAGTCTTCTGGCTTGCATTGCTCTGGCTGCTGCAAGGGAGGCTGACTGGTGCAGGGAGGTGGGGCAGTGCAGGAGGATTCGTGTGACGAGTCGGACTACATCATCTCGGTGATGCTGCCAGCCAAAGAGCAGGGGGACAGCTCGTACACACAGCTAGACAAGCTGTTCATAGTGGCGTTGAAGCCCAATAAGAGCTACAGCACCTTCTCCTGCGAGCTGCAGCGCCCAATCTTTGTCTGACCAGCAATGATTTTGGACATATGCATGTAATTGAGTAGGTCCAGCATATTGACTCGTGTGATTTTTGTGGATGGTCAATAGCTTAGGAGCTTGGACTGATTTACGCTGCTACGCTGTCGAGGAACACGTCTGAACAGCTCTCGATGATCGTATCCCATTTTTGAATTCGCAACATGTGAAACATCTGTCAACAATTGCAATCTCACTTTCCGCGCATCATCATCATCACCTTGAATAGGGTCCAGACTCGGGGGCAGGATGATCTGACAGGAGTAGTAATCGATTTCATCGTCTGGGAATTTCTCCTGTCCCAGGGGAACCGCCTATGGGGTGAAGAGTATGCGCGATAGCACAATCGCTGTCTTTCCTCCTTGCATTCGTGCGAAAAGCGCTGTTACAAGTTGAACTGGCAATGCTGGTCGCCGTGGTGAAATTAGACAGCTGATAAACGCACGCAAGAAGCTCAACCTCTGCGGAAGCAATGCTACGCGAATTGCTGGTCACACTTGCAGTGTGCAGCGGATGCATGGTCACGGTCGTTGGTAAGCTTATTTCTTCGGTCAAGCATTGACAAAACTCATTGACAGTATCCCTCACTTCTCATTGTTCAGCCACAGCCCACATGCGGGGTTATAAGGGAGGCAGGCGAGTGCAGCAAACTGTAAACAACCACATGTCGTAATGGGTATGCAGGCCGCGGACTCAGCCAGGCTCCAGCACCTGGAGAAAGCACACAGAATGTGACCATCGCCCCGGGAGATCTTGCAGGCAAGTGTTTTGCAGACAGAACTGTCAGCTTGTGAGTCAAAAAGAGACAATTTCTTGCACTGCTGATGGTTGCGCTGCCGTGCGGATGCAACCAAGGTCGTGTGGCCTGCAGTGGCCTCCAGCCCGGGCGCAGATGCACCTGTCTGCCCCTTTGAATTACACGCCGAATACTCTGGCGCTACATTCAACACCACCACAGCTGCCTCACTTTCGCAGTGCTGTATCACTTGCAAGAACAATCCCAAATGCAATGTGTAAGTTCTCTCACATCGCCACTACCTCCCTGCTGAACTCCTGTTGCCACCTGCCTTTTCGCAGACATTTCGTTCATGATCCTGCCCTAGACTTCCTCCTCTACTAGTGTGCTGAATCCATGGTGAGCCCTGAGGCACTGGCAGGCTGTGTCTGATCAAAGAAATGCTGCAGATACGTCTACTGCTCGTTACAAGCTGGTTGCATTCATGATGGCCTGACTGAGCCGTACCAGCAATGTACGCTGAAGTATTCAGCCACGCTGGATGCTCACTCCTATCCAGCGGCCATATCCAGGACCAACACCACCAACTTTACCTCAGGTGCCCTTCCTCTTTGACCCATTGCTACATTTGCGCCTGCATAGCACATGCTTTCCCAACCACTCCAGAATCAAACGACTCAGCAGAGTAGGTATTCACACCGCTTTATTGGAGGCTAACATGGCCATGCATGAGCAGACTCTCCGTTCGGCAACAATTTGGGGATGACCACCCCCTCCAAAGGCGCTTGAGGGATGCAGTGGATGGCTTTTTGTCAGACAAACACCTCTTAAAGCTAGAGAGTCTGCAGGGTCCTTTCCCACGGTCCAAGCCAGGGCTCCCGCTCCCGACATCGTTTTTGCCCCGGGTTCCTCTGCCAACCCAGACCTGGTGCCAATAGCAGACGCCCCAAGCGTGACAGGTGGCATCCCATCTGCAGTGTATGGCCTGTAATGACGTGACACAGTACTGGCAATGATAAATGATGAAGTGGGGCGACTATCCAGGTCCTAGGCAAGACTGCAATAATTGCCTCCACAGGTAGCGGTGCAAACATGGGCAATGCTGGAGGGGAGAAGATCTTGACAGGATCTTTGGAAGTGATTGAGCGAGAATGTTGGCATCACAATCTCCAGGTCAATCTGTGTAGGCCTGCAGGACACACTTGCGGGTAGGAATGGGCTGCTAAGACAGAGTCGTACTCCTTACTTCCGACACATCCCATGGCCCAACTGGCCTTTTGCTGGACCCAAGGAATAAAAACTGTTCCAGGGATTTGTGGAGGGGCAAACATCAAAGTTCGATCATTCCGATGGGCAAATGTTCACCGTAGCTGGCAGTGCAGAAACAATGCTATCACAAGAGCCACTGACACTGAATCAGAGGATGAACAGGTGCAGCGGGAAACAATGGCGAGCAGCAGACCTGTGCATTCGAGGAACATGCCAACTACAAGGGGGATGACTATAGTCCAGTCAACTACACATTTGCATCCAGCCTGTCACGCTGCTGTGCCTTCTGTAAGGCCAGCGGAGGCTGCAATGTGTAAGCTACTCCCCTGACCAAGCTTCCTTGCAGTATTGTCTGAGTCCCGCTGTTGGCTGAATTATGTAGAGGCCATTGGAAGATGAAGGTGAATGCAGCAAATGACTGTAGCGCCTAGCACACCCAAGACATCTCCTCTTTTTGGAAGGGGAGAGAGGAAGTAAAGAGGAATATATCGGACTCATGCCAGTTGATAAGCGACCTCTGTCATCAGAATGGAAACTCTCTGAGATGACATCTTTGCAGGTATGTATTTTGCGGGAGACAAGATGGCTGTTTGCACGACGGTGTTACAGAGCCATACCAGCAATGTGTTCTGAAATATAACAGCCAATTGAACACATATAGCAGGTACACACAATCCATCCGTGCTTGTCCCCTAAAATCAGCAGAGAGGAAAATCAGACATGGCAGGTGTACAAGAACTTCCAACTTGTATGACGTTTCATGCAAATGCTGACAAATGTGCGTTCCTCCATTGTTTCTGCTGATACAAGAATGCATGCAGCCCGCCCGCTTACTCCCGTGGAGGTGATACAAATTTCACCTCAGGTGCTCATTTTTCAGCATCTGCCTCCTGATCATTATATGCGTCACAAGGTAGAGGACAGTTATGCCTTACTATGAAGCATTGGTGCACCTGCTTCAATCTCACATAATTACCATTTGTGAGCCTGAATGCAATCAGTCATTGTAATAGGAGGGGAAAAATCCTGACAATCAATTACAGTAGCCAAAGGGATTGACAGTCATCTGGTCGGTGCAGGAGTGGCCACATATTCTTTGGTCCTTCCAGTATCTCCCCCACCTCCCGTTCCTCCTCCGCCGCCATCGTTTGAGATTCCGTCAGGTAAACTCCACTTTTTGACCCTCGATTGCTCTCCTGCCTGCCTCTGCATGTATCTTGATATATTTCATTGACCATCTGGATTGTGCCATTGTCATGTCAGCCCACGATCTCCAAATTCATCTACCAGTAGGAGATGCAAACAACTTTGGTCTGTACATTGCACAACACCACCACACATTGAGCAGCATACTCTGTCTCCAAAGGTGGAGATCACTTCCGCCTCAATGTGTGTCCAAGGATCGACCCTTCAATGCGGGTGCCTGAATTCAACCTGGCCTGCTGCATTGAAGCACAATTCTTCCTGTGAGCTAGTTGGTAATGGCGCCAGTCTTACAAGGCAAGCTGCAAAGAAGGACGATCATCCTGGAAATCCCTGGGAGAGCGGCGAGAGAGCACTGGCCAAACAAACATAAGAGCAATGCATCTCACTCCATGCACGACTTGCAGATGGGGGAGGCATGATCGTGGTACAGCCCGCAGCCAACTACGCAGGGCTGGCCCTTCGAAACACGACGGAACACAGCGTGGCCGACTGTGCCACCACCTGCCAGAACACCCCCAAGTGTAATGTGTGCGTTTCTCTACTGTACCCCTTCTTGCAATCGCATGTACAGCCAAGGATCGCCGGGTTGCTGCCCTTCCAAAATCTCGTTATGAGCTCATGCAGGTAGAGGTATGTATCGTTTGGTTTTCGCTTTTCAATGGTGCCAATCTTGCAGGTTCACGTTCTGCCCCACCCCTCCGGGATGCAGCGATGGTGTCGACCAGACGTACCCCAACGGCACCTGCAACCTCAAGTTCCAGAACGGCTTGCAGCAGCAGAAGAGGCCTGCTCAGTTCACCGCGCAGGCCAGGAAAACCATAGAGCTCTCCTCTGGTGCACCCTCACCCCCCAACCCTCTCTGCTGCGCACAGAGCGGTCCCCTCATTCCCCACCCTTCCCCCTGCAAACAGAGCTGGTCGTTGACAATGCAACCAGCAACTTTCTGCCAAGTCGCGACCTGTGTCCTGCTGCTTACAGGAACCTATTTCCCCGTCAACTCCAGCAAGGGTCCCAGTACAGGTGTGCCCTCCTTCTCCACCCATCTTACATTCTCTGCACATTTCGTTTCCAACCAGCAGGTCATTTCGTTTCCAACCAGCAGTTCAAAGAACCGCTTGAAGCACCTGATCTTGCAGGTGCTGTGGTGGGTGGGGTGTTGGGGTCGGTGGCAGGTGTGGTCCTTCTGGCGTTGTTTGGGGTGCTGCTGGCACGCAGGGTGCGGGCCGTCAAGGAGGGTCGCCGTGCCTCCTTCTGGACGTGGAGGCGGCTGGAAGAGCCGGACAGCTTCAGTCCAGACTTCAAGCTCATAGGCAACAGAGTGCGCCACGTCCTCGTGATCACAACGACCTCGCATTTTCTGCTTTGAGCTGAGCATTGGAATTTCTGTTCCCAGTCGGCAGTCCTCACTTGCATGATATGCTCCATTAAGATCACTGCCATGGACTATCATTTGGTGGAGGAAGACACCCTGTTCTTGTGCAGGACATTCTGGATACAGGGCAGAGGTCCTTGGAGCTGTCTCGCCTGCCCACTGCCGACTGCGATTTTGCCTCCCTGAACTATGCAGGTGCTTTCTGAGCAACCATGACATTCCGATCAACATGTTTCGTTGATTCTGCAGGCCCTCACAATGCTATCAACTGGGGAGAATAGTCTAGAATTTCGATTCCTGCTTTCGCCCTATGAGATTACCCCTGCAGTGGTAACATGAGTGCATGCAGGGGTAGAAGACAGGCTGGGAGGAATCCAGCCGTCGGGGCAGTTTGTCCCCAGGGTAAGGCACAGGGATCAGCGCATTCTTACCGCTCGTACTGCCGACCATTCCATCGTGCCCGTGTTCGAGGTTGATGCTGAAGAGGAGGGGTTGAGGATCCTGGAGTCCAAGCCCAACGCCATGCTGCGGGACTTGTGGAGAATACAGTCCAGCGATCTCACCTTTGTGGAGCGAGATGGCAAGCTTGTCAAGCTGGGTGAAGGTGGGTTTCTGTTTTCTCCCCTCCCCATGACGGCTTGATGTCATCCAGGCTGTTTTTGTGAGTTGTGGACGCCCCCCCTCCCATAAGATGATGCATGTTGGCACCCACAGATGTAGTCTCCTGGGCTTTGCAATGCTCTGTGTTCGCCTTGAGCCTGCAGAATGATTCACCCTGCGGCATGGTGGCAGTTGATTCTGTTGATGACAGTCGCCTCACAGCTTTGGCACATGCAGGCGGTCAGGGAGTCGTCTACTTGGGTGAGTATCCTGTCCCACGGCTGCATCTTCCTTGTTTTGCACCTTACCTCTTGAGGTGACCACGTACCTGCAGGCAGGCACACCTCTCTGTGGGAGTTGATCGCAGTGCAAAACGGTGTGCAGGCACCCTGTTTGGCAACACCTCTGTGGCCATCAAGTCCATAGAGAGCCCATCCCTTAGGGAGGAGGAAGATTTTGCAAGAGAGATCATCTTCTTGAAAGCCTGCAGGCATCCAAACATAATACAGGTGTGGCTCTCTGTTGTGCCCCAAACCCCATCATCCTCGCCTTGCTGTCAGGGGGAGCTCGTTGCATGATGGTATCCCAGTTATGGATCCCTTCCAGTACTGCCTGCATTCGTACGGTCTTGGCATTTTGCACTTTCCCAAGGGTGCTGCACATCTGCACTTTGGAGCCGATCTTTAATTCACTGTTTGCAGTTCATCGGAGCAAGCGAGCAGGCTGATCAGACGCTGCTCATCATGGAGTTCATGCCTGGGGATCTGTACCACCACCTCAAAAATGATGTCCAACCCAGGCAGCTGTGTTGGTACAGGAGGTCCGCACTCCCTCCATCCCTTGATCAGCAAAACGATCCACTGCCTTCCTTCGAATTGATTAGCAGAATCTCTAGGTGCTGGAAGCAGTGTGGGGTAATGACGCTTCTGGACTACAGGGGTCGCAACATCGCCTTGGACATCTGCCGTGGCCTCACGTACCTCCACAGCCACGGTGCGTTTCTCTGCGACAGTCTGTGGCGGTGCCTGTTTTTCATCTTCATCCATAGTGGGCTGCTTATAGGATTGCATGAGGGTAAACCTGAAGCCGCTTTTGTGACATGCAGGGATCTTGCATCTGGATATCAAGAGGTAGGTCTTCTTCTCGTCGGTCTCTGCTCCCTCCTTTGACCCTGCAACCCCTTCCTCTACTCCCGTGGCAGCACAGACTCTGTTCACAGCAGCAATTCCTAGCCCATGTCGCTGTCTGCTTTGCTCTTCGACACTGTGTTCCTGCAGCCCCAACATCCTGTTGAGTGACAACTGGACCGCCAAGATTTCCGACATAGGACTGGGCCGCACCATCAGCCACGACAAGGACTCAGCCAGTGAGTTTCCTTTCTTTCCCCCAGCAATTTTCCTGTTCCCTTGTGTCATATTGACTGAAATTGGGAGAGGATGGGAAAGCCATTCTAGGAGGTATATATGATATATGAGCATCGCAAATAGGACCCTGAAGTTCCAATTGTGCCTCTGTAGAGAGCATCGGAGCCTCCAGGTGTTGGGCCTCACCCGAGCAGCTGCTGAGTGCTGACTGCACGGCCAAGGCAGACGTGTACAGTCTGGGCACTGTCATCTGGGAGATCTGCACCGGCCTCAGCGTACCAAAGAGCCGAGGCCTGCGGGCTCTCAAGGTCCCTGAGGAGGCCCCCCAGGAGATTGACGACCTCATAACCAGGTGTCGGGCCAACACCGCCCAGGAACGCCCCAGCGCTGCAGAAGTGCATGCGATCATCACGAGATCGGCACCAAGGATTGAGCCATGAGGAGGAAGTCTGAAGTACAAACACAACAGAGGCAATTTTGTGGTCTTCAGAGAGGATTCTGAGCCGACGTTTTTTATCATTTCCACCTGTAGAGAGAAGCAAGCATGGATCCATCACTAATTTAATCGTAGGATTTGCCTGCGTGGTCAGCCTATGGAATCAGCGCATACCTGAATTCCCTTTCTATTCACACAAGGAACTTGAAGATGACTTGACAATCCATTTCGCCTGGTTGACACCAGTAGGAATTGCATGTCTGAAAATGCAATTCACTTTCTATGGTCAATTTACTTCTACCTGAGGTTACTTCAAAACAACAATTTGTTGTGGGTCTCAAGACTCGTTGGATGTGCAACTCCTGATTTATTTGCAGACCCTGATTAGGGAGGATTTGGGGTCTCTCTTGTTCATCGAGTTGAATGCATATGATGCTGCGCAGACAGATTACGGTGAATCAAATTAACTTACTTAGTGACCTGTCTTTATTGTCTGACAAAGCCCGTTCAATTTGTTTGTCTTTCAGGAATTTCAGGAAGTGGTGAAGTGACTAGTTCGGCCTCCCTTCTGTAGGGAAGATCAGCATGTGTGGACTCGTATG
This sequence comes from Chloroidium sp. JM, assembly GCA_004335615.1. NCBI lineage: Eukaryota > Viridiplantae > Chlorophyta > Trebouxiophyceae > Watanabeales > Watanabeaceae > Chloroidium > Chloroidium sp. JM. Next base: position 183,799 of record QAXI01000413.1, read on the forward strand.
CACCATCTTATTAATCCTTACCTCGAGCAGTGCGGCTATGAGCCACTTACGAAGATCATCGGAGCTCCCAATCTACGATGGTGGGGGCTGTCGCTCTTCTCTTCTTCCACCGTTGTGCAGATTCTGTCAGCAGTGGGTCAACAAATTCAATTTGCACATTCAATATCCGAACGAAAAGACGGTGAGCAGGGAGCTCGAAGAATGCCTCACACGTCATCTCAGCCAATCAGTCGCCCGTTGAGCTACTGACAGCCTTGCGGACGGCAAGACAGCATGCACAAGTTTGCTTTTCCCCCTTCCAGCATATTTTGATTTGCTTCATGGAGGAACCCGAGACCTTGAAGGGCAAGGTGTGCCATTAATATTGCTGAATGATTGAGCTTCCAAAATACCAATGCAGGTGTTCATGAGTGCTTATGAAGCCTCCATCATAGAGTCATATCTCGAGCGTGAGTCTTTCTATCCTGTTCACTGGAGCCATGTTTGATGGGCCATTTGAGACAGCAGTTACTGACTCATATATTGCAGCGCAAGACAAGATGCTGGAGTGGGGAAGCGGAGCTTCGACATCCTGGTTTTCCCAGTTTGTTGAGAAATACCACAGCATCGAGCACAATCAAGAGTGGTGAGCTTCGTTGACCCCACTCTTAAAGATGCCTCCACTGCTTGAAGCATCCTTGCTGATTCAAAATCCGATGGGTGAGAACGGTGCAGGTTTGACAAGGTCCACTTCAAGCTTGCCGCTCTTCCGCATGTTGAAAGTCTGCTAGCCAAGGTGGAAGAGGGGTATAAGGGCTGGCAAGGGGTAAGCAACCTCCCACCTCTCGCATCGCGAGAAGATCGAACAATTAACTTGGAAAGGTAGATCATAAAGGCAGGACCTGACCAGATCAGCTGATTTCAAATTCCTGGCTTGGATGACACCTTGTGTAGGATCATTTCCCCGAGACAACCTTAATTCCGTCTAATTATCACTGGGAATCATTAGCTCTGCCTGGGCAAGATCCATGCATGATGCAGGCAGCAATCGAAGGCACATTTGAGCAGTTCAAGGAATACGTGCTGGCTGTGGATCGTTTCAAGGCAACACCCTCTCCTCCCCACATGCAGCTGAGCTGACTTGCACCCTTTTTGTGCATGGGCATCAGACTTACACTGTGCCGGGACAGCTGCCGCAGTACTCAAATGTTCTGCTGTGCTGATCACTGCGCAGCTCTGCAATGAAATGCAGGTGCCCAGCTTTGACAAGGTGCTGATTGACGGGAGGGCACGCTCCAGCTGTGCTGTCTACATCCTCAAGTATCTGCATCCTGACTCCATTGTGTTCATACATGGTACCTCCTTCCTCCCCACGTGGTTGCAGCTCGCCTTCACGTGCATTCTCCCGCACTCAGGGGCTTGGATGGTGGTCCAACTATGAGCGCTCTGTGTAGACTTCGTCTGGAGGAAATATTACCATCATCCTGTGGCCGACTACTACAATGTGGTGGCTCAGACGTACGACGATCAGACCCTCGTTGTTCTGCGCCCCAAAAAGGTACTGCAAGCGAATTGCTGCATGCGCATGCTGATGCCGTCGCTGTCTGCCAACTATCAAAGTTACCTCGACAATCAGACCCTCGTTGTTCTGCGCCTGAAAAAGGTACTGCAAGCGAATTGCTGCATGCGCATGCTGATGCCGTCGCTGTCTGCCAACTATCAAAGTTACCCACACTGGCCTCACTATGATGGCTCATATTGAGTCCTATGTGAGCTGGACACGAAAGTATGCACCATTTGCAGGAAGCTCTTCATGCAGTGCAAAGCAAGGCAGTCAACCTTGAGCTGATCCTGCCGCTGCTGCCCTGATGTTGCCTCCCTCTTGGGGTGGTGTCCAATTGATGGTGTCTCTTTGTCTGATAAGTTGAAGGGCTATAGATACACTGCAGCTTAGGTTTGGTGGCAACTGCCTGTGATGGATTCAACAGGAGGCCGTGCGTGAAAGGGTTGAAGGTCCCTGGTGTTGCAAAGAGTGTGGGAAAGTCTTCCTCAACAGTGGTCTCCATAGACAAGTCTGGCTGGCTGCAAAATTGCCCCACAATGTCTGCTTTTTGTCACTTTGCGCCTTGAGAGGTCAAGTGACTCTCAGTTGATGAACGGTCGCCTCCAGATTTCGACAAGTATTGAGCCACAGTTTGATCCACAGTTCATGGCCCTGCACAAGGATGAGTCACACGTTGACCGGGAAATCGCGACCCTCCTAAACAAAGATTTTGCTTCCTGATCTGCCTTATCGATTGCATAGACAGATTCTCACCTGTACGTCCTGCTGATCAGCCTTTCGCGCTGGCAGCGCGACTCCACCTAGGAACTGAGCGAGGCAAAAACCATGCTCGTAACCATACTCCTTTCGGCTCTGTGCTTGGAGATCTCCGCTCAGCACCACCACCGGACTGTTCACAGTGTACCTGACAATGGTAAGGCGAACAATCGCTCTTCTCCTCTGAGGATCACCAGCGATGCGTAGTATTGCCGCTGATGCTGTACGAGAGGATGACCTCATTGTGAAGGAATTGCTTCCAGGTTCTGCTGCTGAGCTACTGAAGGGCTTGCGGGCAGCAAGACAGGAGTCACAAGTGAGTCATTACTGGCACAGGTGCGTATAGACCTACCTGAAGGCAGTCCTCTTGTTATTGGCCAGCATCAGGTTACGTCTGTGTGCAGGTGTTCATGATGAGTCAAGAGGCCTCCATGATAGAATCTTACCTCACTCGTAAGTGGTTCTCTTCGATGCCCTTGAGCTGTGCTTGGAGGGCTTTGGCGGGAAATCCAAAATCAATCATACCTACTAATCCGTGCGCTGCAGCCGAAGACAAGATGCTGGAGTGGGGCAGCGGATCATCTACTTCATGGTACTCGCAGTTCGTTGGGAGTTATTACAGCATCGAGCACAACCGGGAGTGGTAAGTCTCGAAGGACTCACTCCCACCGTTCCCTCCAAGGCTCATGGCGGCAATGCAATTGAGTGGGTTGGGGTTATGCAGGTATGAGAAAGTAAAGCCAAAGCTTGCATCACTGCACAACACCAAGGCAATTTTGAGCCCCGTGGAGGACGGCCATAAGGGCTGGCCAGGGGTAAGGACCTTCTCACCTGTCGAGATTCAAGAGGAATTCAGCTAGCCGCAAAGTCCTGGGACGCAATGAGGAGACTTTATATTCCACCAGCCCCTCTTTTGATGCTCGGTTGCCATGTCCACAGCGCGTCAGGGGCCATTCCTGGCTGATCCAAGTGCTGGGCAGGCAAATTGGGAGAGCTTGCCAAAATAACCGACGCTGCTGGACGCGATAGGGCCTGGCAACAGACTTGAGGTGGCCCTTATGTTGTTGAAGCCCCGTGTGTGATGCAGGCAGCGATTGAAGGAACTTTTGAGCAGTTCAAGGAGTACGTCATGGCGGTGGATGAATTCAAGGCAAAACCACTCTCCTCCCATCCCCTCCGCCCTCTGGGGCAGTACTTCAGCGAGACAAGAGCACTGTATGTCGACTCATCTTCTCAGGAGGTTAAAGATTTGCTGAGTCTGCCAATTGCGCTGACATACTGTAAAGGAGCGCTCAAGCTTGTGTGACACTGGAGGGGATTGCCATGCCTCTAATAAGCCAATTGCGTCGCACTTGCAACTCCCAAAAGAAAGAAAGAAAGAAAGAAGGGGCTCTCTGCCAAAGTCATGGAGCTTGTGTGGCCTGCCCTCTCACTTTGTTTTGCATTGTAAGTTGTAGGTGCCCAGCTTTGACAAGGTGCTGATTGATGGGAGGGCTCGTGCCAGCTGTGCGGTCTACATCCTCAAGTATCTGCACCCTGAGTCCATCGTGTTCATCCACGGTATCTCTCCACCCAGATGCCCATCTGCAGCACCAGATTGGCTGCTGTATGCATGAGCAGGCTTTGCTGGAGACACTTCTGTCTGTAAATCAGTGATTGCGCGATGCAGACTTCCTGTGGAGGAAATACTACCACCATCCAGTGGCTGACTACTACGATATAGTCGCACAGACATTTGAGGGCCAGACATTGGTTGTTCTGCGCCCCAAGAAGGTACCTTCCCTATTGTGGTTTTGGAGAGTACGCATCTGCACAGGATGGAAAGATGATTTGTTGCACGCAATACACCCTTGGCCTTCCCCAAATACCCATCCATGTGACGTTGTCACGCCAAAGGATTCTCATCGCTTGCAGGAAGCTCTCCGCGTCGTGCAGACCAAGGAGGTCAACCTTGATCTGATCTTGCCCGTCGTTTGATCACTGCTTTTTTGAATCGGTGACCAGTTTTGATGTAAACATTATGAAGTGCGATGAGGGTCTGTTCAGGACATCACAGCAATGTATTCCTGGCAGTCCAGGGCTGTGAATTCTGTGATAAGAAATCACGATGGAATCAGCTTCACCAAGTGGCATCCAGTGCCACTGTCCCTGGGTGACACTTACCCCTACCCCTCATCTCATCAATGGAGACGCTCCCGAGCTTGCTCCGGCTCAATTATGTTACTGTATTGGTGAATGGCAATTGAGATGGACAACGAAGACATCTCCGGTGAGGAGGAAGAGATGGAATTAGACCATGAGGAAGTCCTGCATGGCGACACTGAGGACGAGCAAGCCATTCAAGAGCTCCCGGAGTTGACAATAACCGAGATGGAGCTATCGAATGGCCCTTCTGTCAGAGAAGCGAATTTGCTAAACCTGCAGGTAAGATGCACTAGTACAAGGTCGCAAAAACGTCTTCGGCCGGCATCCTTTCTCATCAGAAACTCGAAAGGTGCAGGTGTATGTCTAATTAATAGCTGCTCCATACCATTCCGAGGGATTTTGCTTCTGAGAGTGAGCCAAGTCCTTGGTGGCCGACTGCCAGCACCGACAAGCAGTGTTTGATGTGCTGTGTCGAGGGGTCCAAGATGTGGAGATGGGCTGGGCCATCCTTTCTTTGTGACTGCAGGCTGAGGAGCTTCTCAAGGAGCTGGTGTTTGACTATGACAACCCTGGGGTCAAGACAGTGGTGGACAAGCTCAAGGCAGCACTCTCCAAGATGCCAGAAGCGGCGATCCAGCCCTCTGCACACCTGCCCGCACTGCAGGCGTTCAGCCTCCCTATCCAGGTGACCTACCACTGCTGCTTGCACGTCAAAATCTGCTAATTTTCAAAGTAAAGCTGCAGCTGGATTTACTACATCAAGGTGTGGAAGGGACGCTGGGGGCTGAATCTGCTATTGTAGATGATAAGTTCCCCTGTATGCAGTTTACGCAAAAGCCCCTGAATTTCTCGCCCTCGGAGGCCGTGGCGATCACGGGGGACCATGCCTCGGAGACCATGGCACTGCCTGAGGCGTGCGTGGACGTCACCCTGACCCTTCCCTCCTCCTGCTTCTACCACAAGGACCACCTGAACCACCGCTACCACGCCAAGCGCGCCCTGTACCTCCTGCATGTGGCGGCGGCCCTGAAGAAGACCGCCACCTTCAAGCAGCAGCGCTGGGAGATCCTGCACAACGACCCCAGGTCAGCGGTGCTGGTGTCGCTTGAGCCTTTGCAGGGGAACCACTTATTATTCTTCTGGCGAAGTTATTGGTGAAAGACTTCCAGCATATCATTTCCTTGAAGAAAGTGGAGCTGGCGGCCGTACAATTCCCAGCAAATACACCCGGAGGCAAAGAATCCTTAGGTGGAATCTCAAAGATACCGGGATTCTGCATGTTCCATGGCAGTAGCCCACAAAGTGATGCCACTGCCCTATACAGCAATGGGGGTATACATTTCCATGGAAAGCAAAAAAAAAATCAACTCAGGGTCCATGCGTATGGGTGCCCAGCATTGCGATTATTTGCAGGAAGCCAGTGCTGATTGTAAATCCCAAAGGGAAGGGGCTGCAGCTGCCACCAAACTTTTCGCTCCGTCTCCTGACTGCCATCTCACCGGACGTCTTCCCGGCAGAAAAGCTGAAGGCATCCAAGAATAACCTGCGCAGCGCATCAAGGAGTGCGAGCGGAATCCCAGGGGAGAGCAAGGAGATCTTTGCCGCCACACTGGGCAAGACTCCTCCAACCAAGAAGGCGTACCGCCCCCCAATGGGTGGAAAGAACAACAACTGGATCTGGGAGAAGGCAGATCCCAAGGCAAAACAGGCGGCAGAGGAAGCAGCGGCCAGCAAAAACGCTTCGTTTAAAGAGGATGGGGACGCCAGCCTGTTGCCGACCCCTCACTACAACGCCAGCATTCTGGAGGTGACCTGTGCTGCTTCGCAGTAGATGGATTTTCATCATTCTGCAATGCTAATGTCCTCTGCTGAGCCACACAGGCTGAGTCCTTGAAGCAAGTTGACCGTGGAAGTCATCCCCAGCTGTAACTGAGGACTGAGATGCTGTGCAGGACATGTTCAGCGGCACAGTGACGGCGGCGCTCACCAGAGCCTCCTCCTGTATTCCACGCTTCCTGGATGCTGTCCTGCTGCTCAAAGTCAGTCGCTGAGTTTACATGTTCTCATTCTGCTGGAATAATGGCAGACATACCACGCGTAATCTGTCATTGGCATTGCCAAAGCTGCTTCTGTTGTTTGCACAGGTCATGTAGCTGCCTCCCTCGTGTCCGAGGAAGCGATGGCGGTGAAATGGGGGATTGGGAAGAAAAGGGGGGGGAGGGGGGGGGGGGGGGGGGGGGGGGGGGGGAGCGTACTGAGTGATGTGAAGGAATCTGAGGTCAATGAAATTAGTATGTGCTATCCTGACACTGGCCAAGGGCAGAAATTGCTTCTACACACAATTATCTGAACAAAAGCAATAGATTGCACCTCACCACGCTACCCCATCCAAGTGAGAAGTCATTTGCACTTGAGAGATGAGTCAGCAGAGGAGACAAACCGGGGGACGTGGGCGTTTCCCCAGCGCATTGACTCCGAGGGGGCTGACTGCCTAGGTGTTTCTGCAGGTGTGGTGTAGGCAGCAGAGCTCTCATGGCGCGTGGAGCCAGGTTCTGTCAGCCCTGGCGGCTGACATGTGGAACAAGGGCCTGCTGGTGAGCCTCCACATGTTCCCAATGTCTCCAAAGATGTGCTCCTCCTCCCGTGAAATATCCGTGATATTCTTGGAGAATATCTGGGGTAGTTTATTATGTTTTGAGATGCTGGACTCCCCCAGGCAGTCTATAAGATTCTAGGCAAGTAAATGCCTCTGGTCAGTACACTCTGAATGTCAAAAATGTGTTGTATACCAAAAAAAGTTTTGTCTGGTCGAGGTGTTTCAAAGGATGGATCTGGACTGATTCTCTGTGCCATCTCCAGTAATGTTCCACATTCACAGCTAAAACTCACTGGCACGCAGGCGCCTGCCATGACCCCCTTCCAGATCCTGAGGGCGGTGCTCAAGTGCCTGGCGGACGAGCGCACCCTAAAGCCCAGCTACTTCATGGAGAGGGGCCCGGAGGCGGACACCCCGCCCCCACCCCCACCCATGAATTTCAAGGGGAGTGCGGAGGTGGTGTTTGTGGACCCCAGTGGTTGGGTCAACATCGCTGCGCATGCATCCAGGGCGGCACTGATCCAGGTGGGCTTGCCCATACTCAACTGTCAGACCCCTTTCTGTGTGAACGTGATGAAATGCGCTGAAAGCTGGACCAGCAAAGTTTTGGGAGGACCGGATAGGACTTATAAATAGAGTAAAGCGTATCCATCTATAATTGCACCGATGCCATACCTACAGTGGTTGTAGAACAAGTTCAAGAAGGCCAGGGTTGGATCACATCTGCCGGAAGCTTGAATAGCACAAAATCAGGAGGTCTGGGTAGGTTGCTCAGAAGAATGGGACGTGCCCATCTGTTTGCGCCGTGATGTCATGTTTACAGTGGTCGCAAAAAAAGGACACAGGGGCGCCAGGTATGTGGACCTGGGGTTTGAAACAGCCAGTGTTTTTCAGGAGACACAATTCTGTAGCATTTTTAACATTGCATTGTGCTGTGTGGCAGCTGCAATCAGCGGCCAGGAGGACGGCGGAGGTGTTGGACAAGATGGTGTCAGGGGAGGCGGCATTCGAGGCCACCCTTCTGCTGCCCTACCCCCCTACCACTTCTTACGACTACTTCTGGCGCATCTGCCCGCCTGAGGGCCCCCATGACCAGCTGCTGACGTCAGATCTTCCCTTCTGGAGGTAATGTTTTTGAGAGGATCACACCAGATTGTGTCAAAAAAAACCATGTGGCCTTTGAGAGGCCAAGAGGAGCAAGAGGCTTGGGGGAGAGGTTTGCAGGATTTGCAGGCTTGATGAGAAGTCTGTTGGAAATGAGGAGACTGTTTTGGGAAATAGTACCTGAAGAAGTGTGTAGTGTCTGCTCAGGATCTGGTGTGGCAAATCCGCTGTCAGACAAAAACAACAGACCGCCTCTTCCCCCTCTCCGGAGAATGACAACCATTGCCTGTAAATCCATCTGGTTGATTGCCCAGGAATAGATGTACTTGCCATGCAGGTTGCAGGAGAGGAGGGTGCAGGAACTGGTGGCACGAGCCATGGGGGACCGGGTGACCGGCGTGACCTGTTTCAGCAGGCACCTGGAGGCCACCTCCACTCTTGGCTTGCCCAGCCTGCAGAATCGACACATCGTGGTCGCAGCCAAGGTGATTTCCGCTATTTGGGGGCCATGAGCTTTCACCAGATTCAGCAGAATAGAGCTGTAGTGTAGGTGTGCAGCTTGCAAGCTTTGTGCGGATCGAGACTCCCCCACTCTGTCCCTTGCAATTTCACCAGCAGGAAGGTAGAAGGAGTCTGTGCTGCAAAGCAATTCAAAGATGGGCATCGATCACAGGTGGATTTGGGACCTTCTCCATGGATCTTCACATCAAGCGATCATGGACAGCTTGATGAAGTTTCGATCACTTTATCTTTTTCTGCATCCCCTCACATTGCTTCATTGAAGCAGCAGAGGTTGAGGAACATTCAGGCTGGAATGCTACAGTCACCAGACAGAAACACGCAAATGAACTGCTGTGTTTGCTCATACATGTTCCCTGTCTGCAGTTGGACCTGGCGGCTGCATCCAGAGCGGTTGACATTGGCCCCTCTGCCGATTCAGCAGAGGCAGCGCCCTTCCGTCAGTTCTGGGGGGAGCGATCGGAGATGCGGAGATTCCAGGTACTGCTCTCACGACAGACTCACTCTCCGCCCTCACCTAATACCCTGCAAGCAGCCTAAACTTAGGCGCAATCCAATGGAAGCACTTGCATCCAATAACGTATTTCCTCGATATTCGTGCCCAAAAATGATCCAGCGTTGTTCTACATGTCAGGGGCAGGAATCAAGCTTGCCCTTTGTCCTTGTCATATTGTACAATTGACGTCTACATGTCAAACAAAACATAAGTGAGACAGTGTGGCCGCAGGATGGCAGGATATGTGAGACGGTGGCCTGGGAGGTGGGCCCCTCGCAGCGTCACACCATCCCCGACCTCATCGTGTCGCATGTCGTGGCGCGCCACATGCCGGGGGCCACCTGCAGGGGTTTTGCCTCGGCCCTGGATTGGGCCCTGCAGACGACCAAGGCCACCCCAGACGACCTCATCAATGCCCGCAGGTGCCTTCCCTGGTGCAGCCTGCAGGCATCAGAAATCTATTGGACAGAATGGTGATGGGAGAAATGTAATGGCATGCCAATGAATCTGGGGGATGCATCAAAGATCCCTACAAATGACCATATTCATTTGCACAGAAGTGAGGAGAAATTGGCTGCAGAGGGTCGTATGAACGGCAGAGGCCTTTCCCAGCAGATTGCCAGCTTCACAGCAGGCAGCACACTGTCAAATCAGACAATCCCTTTTGCACTGACAAAGATTGGGATCTGCAGAAAATGACTAGACCTGCATTGATGCTGTATTGCTACATCACCCCACACACCAATTTTGTTTACAGTACATGATGCTGGCGAGCAGATGCGCAATCACCAAAAATCCTGGCAACGAATCGCAAATCCCGCCCGTCACACAAACACCCCTCGCCGACCTTAGGCAACCAAAAATACACACACAGCTTCATAACCCCCCTGAGAATTCCAAGAACACAATGCAGGCAAGCGGACGCAGCGCTGGTGAAGCTGGGCAAGCAGCTGCGCAGCCTCAGTAAGCTGGCCCTCAAGGTGACGGCGATTCAGCCGCTGTCCGCCTGCGTGAGGCACACCTCCGCCTTCGCGCCCCTGCCCCACCCCTACGCCGGGTGGGCCGCCTCCACTTCCGGCCGAGTGAGGCGGTGCATGGAGCCCATCCTGGCCCTTGTGCAGCTGGAAGGCTCAGGTATGCTGCCATTTGCTTGTTGAATTCCTTATCTGTGTTTTCATTGTGTGTGTGTGTGTGGGAGGGGGGGGGACCTGACTTTTTGGTGCTTCTGCAGCTGGTGCTGTCCTCTCTGTATGGCTTGTTCTCGCCTCCCTGAATGTGCATTTGTCTGCAAGATCAATCCAGCTTCGTGTCAATTTCATCCTAGCATGAGCATGAGCGAGAGGAGTGTGCCCAGTGTCTGGTTCTCAATTCCATTTGTTCAAGCAGACAGTGCAGACGAGCGATTGTGTTGATCGGAGAACGATGCTGTCTCTTCCAGGGATGCTGCTGTGGCTGAGAGGGACGAGGGTTTTGCTCAAGGTTTCCACATGCACCAGCACCAGGCAGCCCACCACGGCAGCATGCTGCAGCTGGCTGCGGCCCACCCCTCCTTCAGGCCGGCCGCCCAGATGGCCTCCAGGTCCCCACCCCTACCCCACTCCCACCCTTTACACCCTCACTATGGAGGCCAGAATCCATAGCATTGCAATGCACTGATGGTTATGGATGTTTGCTGCGTCCATGCCACAGCCTCTGCTCAGTGGAAGGACCCATTGCGCCGTTCCATGCACCTGCATCCCCTGGAACCACATAATTGAAGCAATTCTGAAGAAGCCGGTTAGGTCTAGTAGTAAAGAGAACAGATGTGAATGAAGCAAGCACAAATCACTCCATGCAGACCGGTTGAGAGACCTGCTCGTGGTGCATCGCAGCGTATAAAAGAATTTGCACCCGTTAATTTAGTGTCAGGAGAATGACACTTTGGGGGCACAGAGACCCAAATCATCACTGGACAATTTCTGGGCGCTGCCTGCCAGAGCTTTCTGCATCCCACCCTGGAAAGACCGAGTGCTGTGAGGTTTGGTGTGCAGGTGGATTTCCAGTCAGCTGATGAGCAATCAGGTGGCTCAGGAGGCCCTGGAGCTGCTGGTGGCCTCTGCATACTGCCCAGGCACCATCTCTCCACCCCCAGGTTTGTGCTCTGAATTCCGCCACTACTCTCACAAAAAGGTCTATTGCTTGCCATCGCTGCTTGTGCATCCCAAAAGGCATGCTACTTGTCATGATGGGAAGGGATCGATCTGTTAGTGATGAGAATGGTAGCCTTCAGTCTTGATGTTGGTGAAAAACGGGTGCTTTCAGTATGGACGGAATTGTGAACAGAGGTGAGCTGGTGTGCATAGAATATGCAGTCTGTCTCCTGAATTAAGGCAGGCAATTATGGCCACCCCTCGCCCCGCTGAGCAGAATTTTGCATGGCAGGCTCTCCCCTCTCTGGGTTTGCCGGGTTCCTGAGGACCCTTGCAGAGCACCCGTGGAAGCAGCGGCCGCTGATTGTAGACCCACTACAGGAAATGTCCATCCCCCAGCGCCAAGCGTCCATCTCCTCCTTCAGCAAGGTCTGCAGCCCCTTCTTCGCAGTCATTCTTCTGTCTCGCAGTGTCGCAAAGATGGGAAAGTTGGCTCATTTCCTGACAGGGCTCAAGACTGGAAGATGTTGCACGTAATTCCCTTCCTATGCCACCCTCTCATCTGGCCTTTTGAATGAGATTGATATGCATGTCATTCTAGGGAAGAACCTGGCGGCTGTACTCAGGCTGGCATTGGAGGGCAGTGTGCAGAGCTTGAAACCCAGCTTGTGTATGACATTTGTAGCAGATTTTGTTTCTTTCCATGCAGGCCAAGCAGGCGGGAATTGCCCCCAGCCTAGCGATAGTGACCCCCTCTGACCCTGCTTCATCGCACTGGACCGCCGTCAGACCCACAGGCCCGGTTGTGCAGCGCCTGGCAGCCTTGGCCAGGAAAAGCCTCACTTGCATCCAGGTAGCCCAGTCTTCGCTGTCGCCCTGGATCTGAGATGCTTGAGAATGCTTGATAGGCAAAATGCCCTGTCAACACCTGATGAGCTGATGACGCCAGATGTTGGCATGAGATCCTGCCCTGCAAATTTTAGAGTGAGCTGTAAGGGCCACCTTCCAGACTGGCAAGCAGGAGAGGGGCATGCATCAAATCCCCTGAAGTCTGCACAGAGGCAAAAGGCAAGGGCATGACAATAATCGAGGCGAAGGCGTATACGATGGGATTCCACAACTATGCCATGTGACTTCCCAACACCGTGAGCTCTTCGATTGTCACCCACTCTGGCTGGTGAGCAGGACGCGATCTGGAGGGAGGCCCCCGTCCACTGTCCAGCGGTGTTTGACCCCTGTCTGGCCGATTTCGATGCCGTCATCCTGCTGCGGCGGGACTCCATCCCGGCTGCCGACCTGGCCCTGCAAATCCCCACCAAGGGGACCGCAACTTCCAGGCAGCTGCCGCACCTGCTGACTCAGGCCGGGTTCAGCGGGCACGAGGAGGATCTGGTGGTGCCTCCGAGCAACACCAGGGCGCTGCTGAGGGCCATTCCCTCGCGTATGCTTCCCTGCCTATGCCATGGCTGTACTGATTTGTGTCGTGGAATGATACGCTGCAGAGTTGTATGCTGGTTCCATTCTCTGTATTGTGCACCGTTGAGAACTGTGATTTTTGGGGTTCTCATACCACCCCTTTGTACTGTGCGTATCATATCAGAAGAGAAGCATGAGAGAAGGTTACGCATGTATCTTTAAAGATATGAAGGGTTGGCACCTATCAAGTCCGTTGCACAGCGATTCCATTCGTCCTGTTTCAACTTGTATGTCCCAGAGCGCACCTCTGACGAGCAGAATAGAAATCTACCGCACATCTCATGGAAGATCCTTTTCTCCCAAATTCGGAGGGATCCAACCGCCTTGGACTACGATCTCGCAAGTCTGGAGGTGCAGATGTGGTGGAGGAGTGGGGCAGCGACGGCATCGCCCAGGAGCTGCTGGTGGGCTTCGAGCCTGTGCAGCACTATGTGGGCCTGCTGGAGGCACGTTTCGGCCACCTTGGACTATTCTTCGCAGACTACAATGGGGGAGAGGCCATTGCTGTCAAGTGGCATTCTCAGGTGCACACCTCAGTCTGTGAGACAATGATCATAGAAGGATGACTGCTGCTTTTTTCCGTGTAGGCAATCAATCATGGTACCAAAAAAGCGACAGTCGAAAATCAGGAGCAACTGGTGTGGGTGGTGAGCCCAGGCAAGCAATTGATGGCACATATTCTAAATATTGCTCAGCTTAATTCATCAAGTAATATTCACCTCTCATTCAATATTTAAGTTGGAGACTTGGGATTCAGGCGAAAGAGAGGTGGATAGGTTCAGACACCTCAGCCTGTGGGTGCATGCATGCAGTGGAGACATGCATAGAAACAAGATCGATTTTCAGTTGTTTTGGAGGGTGTAAGTGATTTGTATGTCCAGTAGGTCCACCCCTTTGCCATGCTTGTGTGCAGGCTTTCCTGCCGCAAGCGCTGGTTCCGGAGACGGCACACACAGCATGGCCTCTGCAGCTGGATCCCGACTCTGCGGCGGCAGAGCCGAGCGCCAAGAGGGCCAAGCTGGGGAAGAAGGCAGCAACGAGTGCAGGACGGGTGGTGCCCAGCCTCCCCAGGGTGGTGTGGGAAATGAAGGAGCTGGGTGTGGGGCTGGTTGCCGATGTGCGGCTGCGCTGCGTGCCGGAACCCTGATGTTGACCGTCAACTCTTGCAGATTTTGTGGGAAGCGTGCTTGATCTCTAAACCCTTTCGGATTCCCACTGAACATGTGGCTGTCTTAACCCCGTAGAATAGGAATGTGTGTTGAAGTGACGTGTGGAACAAATGCTTTGCAGAGAACAGATGAATCTTGGTTCTTTTTGGGTCTTGACATTTGGCTGTATGGTGCCCGAGGAAGAGGATTGCATCACAAAATTCAAGGGCTGTTCCTGATGCCTTAGGGCACCAAATTTTGAGTCGTCTGTCAGCAGAGTCATAGTGACAAGCAACACGATAACGTCAATACAATGGTATCAACGTAGCAAATTCGACACAAAAGTATAAACTCTACACACCTCTCCATACGCTTCGACAGAAAGATGCTTGAAGGTCCCTTGAATTACTGTGCCTTTTCTCTGTGCATGGGCCTCCTAGAGAAGGGTGTGAAGGCATGCCTTAGCAGCTTGACCAACCATACCAAGTTGATGCTCATCAGACCCAACCCCACCAGCAACAAAGACCGCGGTATGCGTGTCGCCACCTGCAAAACAGCCCGACTTCAGGAAAATCTCGGCAGCAACCTTTGCACACAACGACTTAGCCAGCAGGAAGCCATACTTTCGGATTCCCATACAATGCCATCCTTGTCCTCCGTTACCAAGTCTGCCAGACAGCCAGCTTTTCTTGAAGCTAGCTAGGAAGCCACAACTCACACGACCCCAGAAACTCCCAGGACTCCTGACAACGTAAAATACTTCCCCTGTTGCCGAGTCTGTTCTGTCTGTTGATCACAAACGGCGTCGACGTGCGCACCTGATACAGCGACCAGCCGCCTTTCAGGCAACCAGGTGCGCATGAGGTAGGGCACGGGGATTATCTAGAGAGAATGATATCCAGATTTATTTATTTGAGGACAGTGGAAGGACAACGCTGCGTACACCAATCTCAGCACAAGCTCTGGGCACCCAGAAGTCCATTTTCTTTTTTAGATTTGACGCACCTGGTACAGGGACCAGCCGCCCTTCATGACGCCGTAGGTGTGCATGAGGTAGGGTACGATGCAGATGCGGCAGGCCAGGAAGGACACCAGCAGCGCCAGATTGTTCAGCTGGTACACCACCCCCCTGCGCACGCCCGACGTCTCCTGGAACCATCGCAGCTGCAGCGGGAGCGTGGAGGTGGTCCACAGGAACGACGCCCCGAAGAAGAAGTCCGCCTGCAGGCATGATGAGACATGGTGGATTTTACAGCTACATGATGGGGAGTGGCTCCTTCAAGATGCACGTCTTGTCAGGCATACGACTTGTGAAAGGACATCCTCAGCTGGCTCCTTCGAGAAACTTTGTGTCGAACTCTTTCCAGGACACAGAATTGCAGTGTCTACCTTCATGCACCTATGTGTGCACGGAGTTTTGCATGGACTTGGTTCAACTCCTCTTGCACATTGATCTGCTCCTCTGTTTGGATTTTTTCTATTTTCAAGGTGACAGGTAGGTTTCATGTGTTTTCAGCATTCTCACCCCACCATTGGCGTTCCGGAGGATGGGAGTTCAGGTCACCTTGAAGTACTTGTAGTACCAGGGCAGGGAGGCCAGAATGACCAGGTGGTGGATCCAGTCCAGCAGGCTGCAGCTCTTGCCGAACGCCAGCTGCGTGTACACCTCCATGCCAGTGTCCTGTTGGGGGGAAGGAGCAGGAGCAGGTTGGATCGTGTGATGAATCCCACTGATTGGAGGCGGCGTAACATCCCTTCATGGGCAGGGATCGAGAGCTTCCAGAATGCCGACTCTGGGGCGGAGAGTCATCTTTCTTCGAAGTTGGTGGAGAAGATCAGCCTTGTCTCTCAAGTGGCATGTATGTGGAATCTGGATATTGAAAGTAGCAGCTGGTGGGGCGCCGGGAGTTGGCGAGGTCTAGCATTTGCGCCTGTTAATGCTGAATTGCGAAATCCAGTTCTGTCCTGATGAGGATTCTTTTGCCTCGAGATCCATCCTTCACCTTGCGGATCCCTTCCTCCACTGGGGAGGCTGACGAGGGAACAGCGGACACCCGCAGCAGCCTCATGGCAACCCCCTGAAGGGGTTTGGAAATAATGGACCAGCTCAAGGAAGCAGGCCTTCCATGATGGGCGGCCTACCTTGATGGGCGGTGAGGCTGAGAGCCTTCCTCAGTAAAATAGAGCACTAAGTAGTTGGACACTGCAGCAGGTAGCCAGGGGAGAGAGGGAAGGAGGGAGAGGGGGGGGGGGCACCTGCAGCAGGTAGCCAATCTCTAGCCCGATGAAGGCGGCAACCCGCTCGTCGGTGGAGTGGATCAGGTTCTTCCCCGCCCAGTCCCTGCGCAGCATCACGCTGGCCCCTACGGACGCCATGATGGCCGAGTGCACCACCGCAGCCCCCTTCTGGCCCCACTTGAACCGCTCACACGGCTCCAGCTTGCGCCAGCGCTTGGCAAACATCTGCAACGTGGTCCCAAGATCTTCAAGGCAAACTGAAGAATCCTGAGGGGGTGAATTGCACCCTTCTGGCCCCACTTGAAGCCCTGAATTCGCTCATCTGCTGATTGTGTCATCGCACAGCTCAAGCTCGCGCCAAGATATGGCAATCGTGGTCCCAACGCGTTTCATGAGAAATTCTGTGAGAGGGTCTTGGCAGAATCGCTCCCTGCCACACCGTGCCACACTGGCCTCGTTTGCAAAACGTATACTTTGCACCATTCTGTGATCCAACTTGTGGGAGGATGTTGGAAGCACAGACGGATGCTCAGGGAGGGAGGAAGGTGGGGTGTGGCATACCTGGGACGACAGGGCGTACCACAGCAGGGTCAGGCTGGGATAGCCAGCGATGGACGCACAGAACAGGGCACAGGCCGCGGCCACCACGTTCCTGCATGCCTGTTCACTCAAGGGAAAGCACGCTCCTCCAGAGGACTTACTCCTGTGCACTTCCAGGCACAATCAAGCGATCCAATCTTCAGGCGAAAATTTTGGTTAACCCTGGCCCCTGGGAGAATCTTTTATCCAAGCACAACTCTAGATTGCAAACCACATCCACGCAGTGTCAACCGCAGCCAAATGCTCGACTCATCCATAATATAAGAGAGGAATCAGAGATGAGAGGGACTCACCAGCCGGTGTAGGTGAGGAACAGGAAGAGGGAGCTGGCAATCAGCAATAGGCTGAGGGTGGCCAGACTCGTGACCTGGGCCGTCTGCTCCGTGCGCTTCGCCCTCTTCTCTGCCCGCACCCTCAGGTCCTTTTCCTCCACCGTTTCGGCCCTGCACCCTCCCAGCGACTCGGCCATGCTACACAATTGTCTTGCTGGGGTATATTGCAGCAGGACAGAACTTCCCAGTGCTGAAAGCCCTGCTGCCATCGACATCTGTGCCCTCCCGAATAACTAGCTGGTCTTGGGGAGGGAGTCAAAGCAGTGCCCCCCCAACACAACCAGCAGGTACAGAAAGATTTAACCTGTTTCCATCCATAATTCGAAGAACACTGAACAGCAACACCTGCTATTCTAAGGTACAGAGCACAGAAGGGAACCCGCTCATGGTAACCTCTGAAGAAAGTAAATCATTTATTGAAGACAGGGCTCACCTCTCTGGCACCTCCTGCATGGGGCCTGCCCCCTGGTCTGCGGACTCCACTGGGTCAGCCACCCTGCTGGCGTCCTGAAATGCTGAACTGAACCCCTCCCCCTCGTCCCTCCTACCATCCCCTGCTCAAGCTCTCAATGTGAGACAATGTTAATCACGTGGGGCAAGTCCTGCTTTCTCTTCTTGTACTGCTCTCTCCTCTTGCAATACAAACCTGAACACATAATCACATATTCACCATGGAACGAGGCAGTCTGCAGCGAAAGAGGGATTTAGGTGCCATGACATGGCAAAACCTTTGCACCTACATTCCTTTCCAGACGGGGTTTTCTTAACTTATCCTGGCCATACTCACCTTGCCTATTGAAAGCATGCTGCCCAGAGTGTTCGTAGGGCGCATTTCCTGCCGCCCCCACTGCCACTCTTGCTTCCACTGCAAGCAAAGCTTCTCATCATTGATCAGCAGACAATATTTCTGCAATGCTTCCTTTTCCAGCTGCTACTTGATCTGCCATATCATGCTCAATCCACTGCTTGCCCTTGTTTGATGCTGACTGTCAAATTCAACCAGTCGACTCAAAACGCAATTTGATGCGATGTGTCATTTCAGCTCAAGTGGTGGCAAAAAATGCAAACAAATATCGTCAAGGAACTCTGCTAGTGAAAGGGTGAGCAAGAGTTGGGTATTTCTGATATGTTAAGCCTGACAGCGCAAAGGAGAGTAGAGATTGACCTAGCGCATTGCCAGGCTCGACAGGACCCACAGGCGCCCGCTTGATGGGTGGAGGGGAACTCAGGTGGCTGTAATCCCATGAGGTGTGTGCCTCCAGGCCTGGCCCCGTGTCCACCTCTGTATCTCCGGTGGTGCTCTCAGACCCCATGCCCCAGCCTCACGCAGCAGAGGGATGCCCTCTTGGATTGTGCATTGGCCTGTGGCCTGCAACAAAAGATTCTCTCCAGGCCTGTGGGAGCTTGACCTATCAGAAATCTGACAAGAATGTACACTCTCCGATTTTCACCACGAAAGTGGCAGGCACTGGATGCAATGTGCGTGTGCATTGTTCTTTTGGCATTCAAGTGCGCAGAAGTACTTGCCTTTGATTCGAATCAGGGCAATCAGGTGTCAGCCTCTTTTTTGCCGTCTCGTGCGTCGTGTAAGTTATTTGATGATGAAACAAGCAGCTGGTCAGCGAACTCAATAGGATCGATCACAGAAGCTCTGGAATGAACGACAGAAGTGATGCCGGTGAACAAAAGGTGAAGCAAGAATGTGTGGCGTGCTAGGGCTTCTTGGAAGACGAGAGAGGTGTCAGAAATTGAAGAAAGGCGTTCAATGGGGAGTGCTTTGTAACGACCGCTAACCGATTATCAAGCGAGTTTCCTTGGGGCTTGGTAGCGCGAAGCTTACCGCAAATTTTCATAGCATAGGCTCACAGAAGAGAAATCTCTTTGCGCACTCCTGACTCATATAATCCAACGACTCAAATGGCGGCAGTGCTTTTATAACATCCCGAGAAAGCTTTGTTGCTTCCCTTTACAGCCCTTCGGTTGCTTGATTGTGTCGACATGATCAACACCAAGCAAGGGCAGGGCTCCAATGTTTCTCACCTTTTACCTGCCGAATTGATCGACAAGTGCATCGGCTCAAAAGTCTGGATTATCATGAATGGTGAGATCCCTCTGCATCCGGTAGGCTGTTCAGATTGTTGTAGCTTGACATGCACTGCAGCTTGATATACACCAAGGTTGTCTTGCTCTCACCTGTTTGGATGGGCTGGGAATGGTCAGGCTGCTATTACACTGGTGATTGCTCTCATTTGAAGCTTCTCTGCTTCGATCTGGAGTCAGAAAATCGATCGAAATAATCACAGACTCTGGTCGTCTTTGCCTGAGCACTCCACTTACCCACTGCAGGAGACAAGGAGCTGGTGGGCACGCTGAGGGGGTTTGACGTGTTTGTGAACATGGTGCTGGAGCAAGTGGAGGCATACGAGGCCACCCCTGAAGGCACCAGGGTGACGAAACTGGACCAGATCCTGCTCAATGGCAACAACATCGCCATCCTGGTCCCAGGAGGCAAGCCGGAAGAATAAGTGCCATGGCAGCAGGCGACATGGTACATTCGCATCCCCATTTCCTTCTGTGCTTTAGCTGCATCACAAGTACACATCTGCTCCAAGTTGACACTGCAGCACAATTCATCATCCCGTAAGCATCATCACTGCATCAATGGCATAATATTAGAGTCCTCATTGAAAATTTACAGTATGCAGATGCTAGTTCAGCATGCAGAAATTAAGTTCTTGGCCAACCACCCTATTATCGTTAATATATTATTTTGAGGTTGACAAGGATACTGCTTATAAGACATATGCAGGAGAGGTGGGGAGAGGATTGCGCCACAGCAATACCTGTGATACATCTTGGGCATCTTTGATAGGCGGATGTCAAAGCATTCCGCCTTTCTTGTTGCAGGAAGATTTAGAACTTCAACGCAGGGATGAACATGGGCTTGGTCTGCTTGAAAGGAGCTGACTGAACGCTGCCGGGAGGGCTACTTGTTGCTCCTTGCAAGGGCCACAAGTGTCAAGCATGACTGCGTCCATTGTGCGCGTGCAATGATGCATTTAGATGTCCTTTCTTGTTGGTTTTGCGCTTAGCTGCGACCTTTCTCTATGTGGCAAAGCATGGCATGCAGCCAATTATGCATTTCTGCATGGGCATTGAGATGGACGGAGGATCACTGAGGCCGTGGATTTATCAGGAATGTCATACCAGCTCCGAGCTTCCGTAGCTCTATCACTTGTCTGCTGATAGAGATGGCTGATTATGACGTTGGCCCATTTGATGGTAGGGACAAGCTGATCTTCAGGTGTTCAAGATCAGGGACAATGCAGGAAGAGCGTCCCTAATTACTCCAAGGTTGTCGAGGGATTTGATTCTTGAGTCATACTGGTCAACGTTGTGTCACAGAAATGGCAAACTTTGCCACACGAAAGCAGATGTCTGCAGGAGGGATCTAGAATACAAATTTGCCTGTAATGAGAATGTGATACATTCTCAAAATCATTGAACAATCTGGAGGGGATCTACAAAGTTCACCTCCCCAAGAAATTTCCAGAGTAAAAACCCCTCAAGCAATGAGCACATCTGTCTACAATCTTGCCTATCTAGGCAGGATGCATGCGTTGCTTGAGACACAGCAACGGACACAGCTCCAAATATACGCCTTTCAAGAGCAAAAGCAGTGCTACAAGCCTGCTTTTGCTTCAGCATTGCCCTTTAGAAGAGAGAAGATGAGGCTTGCTGCTTCAAGGAGGGCTTCGTCACTGCCCCTGGGCCCCACGATCCCCAACCCCACGGGGCAACCTTCCACAGTGGCACATGGTATCGTGATCTGCAGGTCACAGCTTTGTTCAGGAAAGGTACGAGACTAGCAAGTATGCAAGCAGACAGCGACTACGCCTGTCCATGTTGGTCGCATGAGTCAGAGTTTGGCAACTCTACTCATCGCTGCTGGTCAAATCAAGCAGCATAATTTACTGCTGGGTCTCAGCAGTGGGCACACCAATCGCCTTGGTCGCTTCTACAGGATTGGCCATGCTCTGAGAACGCCAACCTCACAGCATGGAGCGCCATTCTCACCAGCAGAAAAGAGGCCAGATGTGGTCAAAGCATGCAATCTTGCTAGCACGAGATCAATGAGCGGCACAAACGTTTCTACAGGATATATGCCTCTCAATGCCACATGCAATCCGGCAAAATTGCCCACCCATGTCCCTCACGCACTTCTACTACCAGTTTCCACATGTTGGCAGCTCATCGATTCAGGCAGCAAGGGCAGCCATTGCCCTTGCCAGCCATCTTTCTGCATGATCCAAAGGGATCGGGGACGTTTGTCCATATCACACGTACTGCTCTCTTCTCAGCAGATGGCAGGCGATACAGGACACCGGGTCGACGTCATGAGCGGAGGGATTGCAGACCTGGGGTAGCTTGGCCAGCCCTGCGATGCAGGTGAGGGAGATGAGGCGCGTGCGGTACCCGTCCAGCTGGGCCACGGGGGTCTGCAGCCGGGGGGCGGGCCCCGGGGCCGCGGGCAGGATCAGCAGGCCACTGTCCCCCAGGAGGACGTCCATGTGGTCGATGATGGCCTCCCTCTTGCCCTCCATCTCTGCTACCTGCACATGCGCGGACGGCAATTGAGCTTCGAGGGAGTCTTTCCA
The DNA here is from genome assembly GCA_004335615.1 of Chloroidium sp. JM. Taxonomy (NCBI): domain Eukaryota; kingdom Viridiplantae; phylum Chlorophyta; class Trebouxiophyceae; order Watanabeales; family Watanabeaceae; genus Chloroidium; species Chloroidium sp. JM. The sequence goes on from QAXI01000413.1 coordinate 205,539, forward strand.
TGAGACGTCAAGCGGACCCTTAGTGACTGCCCTCTTTGCCTGACATCCCCACCCCCTTCCCACATTGAAAATCTTGATGGGGGCCCCTCCAGGCCCATGTGAGCATTGAAAGGTGGCCTATTTGCCGTCAGAAATGAAGCATCCTCCGGTGAGGACAAACACGCCCGGGAACGACGCATGCTTGCAGCTTGGCCCTGTCAATACTCAAAAATCTATGGCAAGACTCAGGGGGAAAAGCAGCATTGGTACATTGAATCGTAGCATTACTTCACTTCCACGCCACAGATAATCTGGATAGGGATGTAGGGGTGATTACCTGATCAGGCTGCATTTTTGCAGCAGCCTCGAACCTTTCTTTGGTACCAGGGCCAAATTGCGGGCTGGCCTCTGTGATCCATCCCCCCAGGGCCTTCCATGCCTCCCCAGCCTGCAATAATACATGCATTCAGCTGCAGCTTTGCAAACCTGCATTGCAAGGAGGTTTCAAGGCAGAGTGCATCTTCATGAAAGTAGGCAAATTATAAAATGTCTCAGTGGCTGATGGCAGGAATGGGAGAGAAGGGGGACCTGAATGATCCTGAAAGTGTGGAACCAGTCCTTGAATTTGGCAATGCCATTCGCTGCCCCATCCAGGATGCGAATTTCCTGCATCGGCCCAAATGCACCTTCCAACGCTTCCTCGTGGGGCTTCACAGCCTGCAGGTACATTCAGTGTCAGCAAAGCGCTCGCCATGCAGGTGACAAAGCCTCTGACAATACCAATGGAGCACCAGTCTGCTGACCTCTCGAATAGTTGACCCCCTGAATGCAAGCTTGTCTCCGATGCAGCCGCAGAGTTTTATTTTGTACATCACAACGGAAGGAAAGGGTGCCAGGAAACGAAGGGGTCCTTTGTCACATGCATGTGTAGATTGAGAGGCTAGACCTGGAACAATGACATGGCTGCCTCTCTGTCAGCGAGACCAAAGGCATCCTCTCCGACCAAAATGCGCGAGAACTTGTGTTTGGAGCTTGGCTGCCTGGCTTGCAGCAAGACCTGCCCAACCTTCTTCAGTATTTCTGGATCCCTCGCAAACCAGCCACCTGTGCTGCAGAGATAGCCCTTCAGGATCTCCGCAATCAGGATCTGGGAGCTGCAGCGTGTTTGCGGCCCCTGACTCACTAGAAGCAGTGCAACTTTGGAAGTGGTCGGCTGTCTGCGCGTGTTAAGGGAGAATGCCCATGAGTTGCCAGAACATCTGAAAACAATGCCAATCTACATTACGGCAGACTTTCTGCATGAAGTGTTTCCGCTGAAGCTCACTGCATTTGCAAGCGATTTGACAGCAAGAAGCGCAATTCAGAAAGGCAGGGGGGAGAGGGACATACATGTGTCAAGGGAGGGGGCAAGGGGGCAAGCGCCCTCCAGACTGACTGCAGGAACAATGACACGTTCAAAATGCTGTGATGCCACTTGCATGCTTGGGGGGAAGAATTGCTGACAAATTGCTTGAACAATTTGCTCAAGAACTACGTTGGTCTCCTCTTGCTTGCGCTGGAAAGCATCTGTGCTGCTTATAGAGTTCGCAGACGTGGTTTTCAGATTGGTGTTTAATATGTGTTTCGTGCTCGTAAAAGTCTGCTACATGTGTGAGCGCAAAGCCATTGCTGCAATCAGACCATTCAAGGCCAGAGTCTTGTCCGTCAAAATATGAGAAAGCTTGACCTGCACCATGTGTGGGCCTGATGCCCAGCACCCCACAGTAGCTTGCTGGCACCCTCACAGAACCTGCACACCATGCAAGTTTGACTCCTGGATCAGCTTGTGTGCTGTCACCCTTGCTGAATCCCCAAAATCCTGTGATTGTACAATATTCTCTGTCCTCTTGGCTTGTGATGTCTTCGGGTTCTCCACCCAGTAAGAGGGGGAATTGAGCTTTCCCAATTGGACTTGTAAAGAGCACATGTCCCCTCCTACTGGGTGGAAGACTCAGAATTTGACTCCAAGATCACTATCCTCTTGCCATCTTCCAGCCCAGTCCTATGCCACATTCACTTTGCAAGCATGCAAAGCAAACTTCCAGAAATGCAAAAGCCTGACGGCAGCAGGTCAATCCACAAAACTGCACCCCTTATATCGTCCAAGTGGGCAATTCAGGTGAGCCTGACCCCCTGTGTCGCTGCCCAGGGCAAAGTCGACATCCCCACTGGCGGTGGCCACAGCTGAGCCGGAGCTGGAGCCCCCCGGGATGCGGTCGGGGCAGGCGGGGTTGGCAGGGGTGCCGTAGTGCACATTCTCGCCGTTCAGGCTGTATGCCAGCTCATCCATGTGCGTCCTGCCCCGCAACTCCGCTCCAGCATTTAGCAGCGCCTGACATTATGAAAGATTTTGCGATGTTTTGATGAGGGTCACAGACCAGCAGAACTACTAGATTCCATGGCTTTTTGGTTATGCTCTGAATCTTGCCCCTGTGGGCAGTGGCATGAGAATAAAGGTGCAGACTGCAATGTTCTCAGATAACAAATTTAACTGGCCGAATTGCTTGGCAGTATAGAACATTCCTCCGCACAGACTCATCTGCCACATGTGTCATATTTTCACAACATTGTCCGCGATGCAAAGCTTTCAAGCAATCTGCGGACATGGAGAGAGGATGGTCATGCCATGATGCTCACCTGAACAGACACTGAATGCTCTGTAGCCGCAGGATGTGTCTCCCTCCAGGTCGGATTGCCAAAACCTATTTTCTGCCCTTTCACCTGCAGCAATGGATCCTGCATCTACCTCTGCAGGTCATGCATGCTCCTCTGCATTCCTGTGGGGCTTTTGAGAGGCGCATTTTGACCAGATTGGCTGCACAATCATTTAGCCTTTTACAGCATTAGATTATGCTGAAGGGAATTGCATCTTACATTGTACATGTCCTTGACTGCAAACGTCAGCCCTGAGAGGATGCCATCTTTGCTGCCAGAAATTCTCAGGTTTCCATCTATGTAAGCGCTGCTGCTGCTGCTAGTTGTGGCCATGCCCTTTGCTTGCCAAAGGACGCTTCTTGAACTTGATCTCGGCTTACACTGTGTGAAGCGCCCTGCAGAGCCCACAGCATGAGAGATGAAGTAAATACTGATTGCATTGGACTCGTCCTAAAGAGGACCAGACTCGATCAGAAGTTTTTGGCAGCACCATCGGGCCGAGGAGTCTGTTCGAAAAGGTCTCAGCGTGTTATACAATCAGACCGATGATCTTTTGCATTACGATGAGGCCTACCGCAGAAGATTCTCGCTGAGGAAAGCATGCCCGGTCTGCATGGCATGCCACCTCTGGCAGCAAATCGCGATTCAAACACCTCCAATGGTCTTTTTGAGGCTCGTCCTTCACTCCTTTCGAGATGTTCGAAGCAGAGAGCTCGAAATTTAAAGCAGAGACTTCTGGTTGTGCGCCTAGAAAAAGTTTGTACTGTTCCAAGAAAAGGCTGGCCAAGCGTCGCCTGGGATCTACGATCGAAAGTGAGGAGAGTGAGAATTTTGTGAGGAGATTTCGCTTTCGGGACCACCAGCAACCAGCTGCGGGAGTTCCCTTTGAAGGGCTAGTGATCACTTGCAGGACAGTGGATTTCCAAAGGTATAGCCCTGAACCACATCCTGACGTTCCAGAGGTCTGAGTTGGCTATCTGGGGTTCTCTTTGGTGTTTAGCTAGCTGGACATGCAGATCACTGGTAATCATGGTGCTCCTTCTGACATTGCATACATTTGGCAGGACGGCCCTCAGGTGCTCGGTTATGAGGACATTGTGGGGAGGCATCATGCTTTTTGGCCTCCTGGCCATGGCAATCGGTATATTGTGCCACAGTGACCCCGTGGCAGGCATGCGTGCCTTGCAAGAGGTACGGCTCAGCTGTGGGCAGACGTTCCCAGCACCAGTGTACAGCCATGCTCCTGCCTTTAGCTTTACCCACAGGAAGTCCCCCAAAGCAATGGCGGAACACCATTCGCCAGACTGTGGTAGCAATAGTGACTCCAGTGGTGCCTTGAGAATGCAGATCCAGGTTCTGGGCTCTTTTCCGAATCATGTTGATTGCCAGCAGTGACTCGGCCAAATTTCTTAACATGCCTGCTTGCAGGAGGAGATATTGAGTTTGACCAGCACACATGCAATGAAAGTCAGGCGCGCAAAGGAGCACGCCAGATCTCACAGGAGGTCAATGGAGGCGACCACGGCGACCATGGGTATGCACAAAACCTCTATCTCAGACTTGAAGGGCAGAGCCGTCAAAGCAGGTTTACATAAAATGCTGCAAACCTGATCCAGAAGCTTGATCCAACAAAACATTGCACTTGCAGGTCGATCAGGTTCTGCAGTCCAGGCCAGCAATGGGTCACCGTATCCATCAATCCAGACCAGCCATGGCAAGTTAGAAAGGAATAGGGAGGCTGGTGCCGTGTCCAAAGAGGTGTTCACAGAGGGGGATAGCAGCAGCGACAAGCAGACTGCCAGGGCAACGCAGGTGAGTCTTGACAGAGGCAAGAATTGAAGTGGAGGGGGTTGAGGGGGAGTGTGAATGCTGGGGCATGCAGAAGTTGGCGGAGAAGGGAGAAGCACAATAACTAGGTATCGGCAGGATCAAGGTGAATTTGAATGTCAGATGTGGCTCCTGGTGATCATAATGTACCAAGCTGCACATAAAAGATTCAGTGATTCTCAGTCTTTTACCCTCCTAGGGCATCAAGTGTCAACCCTTCACCTGTCTGCATGCTGGCCTTGAGAGCGTCACCTCTTGGCTCTTGTCTGCTTGACTGCATCTCTCACGTAAAACGGCAGGCACAATCAGATCAGGATTGAATTGGTCACAGAGACACCACCTGTGAATGTGAAGCTTTCAGGAGAGTGGCAACACACAGGCTATACACCGTAGGATGCGAGCACAGCATCCTGTTCAACTTCGATATGCCAACAGCAGGTGCAAGAAGCTGGAGGTGGGGGGTCTGAAGAGGATGAGGAGGCACTGCAAGCCAGCTTCATTGCACAGAACAAGGCAGCTGTTGCTGAGGTTGTTTGCCGTGTGCCACATCTCCTCTGGAAGAGCGAGGCAGAACAATTAATATGAACTGCCCATTATTTACCACAGCATTTAACAGCTGCTGTTCATGTGGGGCCTATAAGGAAGTGATGAGACAGGCTTCCTGAAAATCTCTCATTTTTCTACTTATTCAAATTGAAGCAAAAGGGGAAATAGCGCTAGGGGAACAAGTAAATCACGATCCAGGATTTGAACCAAGCGGGTCTTCAGACATACACTTTGCTCATCATGTCTTTCCCTCCAAGTCTTCATCCGCATAATATGTACACGTCTACCCTCTCTTGTGTGTAGCTGCAATCGCCCTGCCCTGCCCTGCCACCCATGGCACTGTGTGAGAAGGCCATGTTCCACAACATGCCAACCATTCTGCAGGCGGCCCACAAAGCTTCCAGCGACATGCAGTCCTTCCTGGGCAGCAGCCTCGACGGAGCAGGGACCAGGGGGGGGCCTGTAATCACAAGGCCTGTCGAGAAAAACAAGCTGGCACCCGCCAATGCCACCCTGGTGGATGCTGCCAGCGGGAGGGTCCACCGGATGGGCCTGGCCACCACACAGCGATCGGAGATCCAGAACTCTTTCGGGTACGAGTGGCTGTCGGAGCGTGCGCTTTGGGAGGCCAGGAGACGCTTGGTGCGCCTGGCCACGCAGGTGCAACTATCATTCCTCCATCATCCTTCCTCTCCCACTTTTTTTGGGTGTCTTTCTGACATTGTTCCACGAGTATGAACCTCAATACCACCTTCTAAAGGTTCAGATGCCTGTCATAAAAAGGGACACAGAATCTCATCTCTATCTATCAAGCTTTCTCCCGCCGTTCATTTGTGGTACTCATGTTGGAAGGTCTCATCATCACATTACAGTCGCTTGTTGGATGAAAGATGTTGCATCCGGTCTGAGATTTCCAATTATGCTTGTTCAGGAGGCATGGAGCGTCTACGAGCAGTATGCATTCGGCAGCGACGAGCTGGCACCCATCACCCTGACTGGTGAGCAGCTGTCCTTGCCAGTGATCAAGCAAGTTCAGCGAAATAGGACTTGCAAGTAGAAGAGGTTGTGTTGAGTGAAGTTGTATTGCCTGTTGGTGTTCCTTAATGAGGGAACTTGCTCTGATTCTTGCCAAGGCCCCTGCGTGATTTTCAGTATCAAGAAGGCATGTAAGGCAGAAGCTGTGCAGGTGTGGACAACCTGGGAGGCATGGGGATGATGATACTGGATTCGATTGACACCCTGAAGATGATGGAATTGAACGAAGAGTACCAGAGGTCCATGCTGATCCCTTGCCCTCATTTCCCATGGACGCCTCTCTTGTTATATGGCTCCTGAGGGCAGACGATTTTGCTCGGCCACAAATTCAAATCTGTACCTCCCATAGATGTGGCAAGGGTGGTATGAATTAATTCAAGGGCAGGATGCTCAGCCAGAATCAGATTTTGCCTTTGTACTGGGTAGGAAGGGCTAGGCAGAGATGATTGAGAAGGGGCCAGAGTGTATTTATCAGGGTTCTGAGGTCGCCAGGATAACCCTACAGCAAGATGCCTCAGCTGCAGTGCACTGAGAATCAATGTGGAAAGGCCAGTTCTTTCGCACTGCAGGGCAGCGTACTGGGTGGCCCACAACCTGTCGTTCGAGCGGCCGGTGACGGTGGAGGTTGCCCCCACCATGCATGCGGGGGTGGGGGGGCTGCTGGCAATCCATGACCTGACGCGGGACCCACTTTTTCTTCAGAAGGCCTCCCTGCTGGCGGTGAAGCTGATGAAAGCCTTTGAAAAGGGAGGTGAATCCCTTTTGGCGGGAATTTTGTCTACTTTGTCAAGTTATTTGGGACTTTTTTTGGCCTGTGGGAGCTTGATTTGTCAGATCTGTGACTGTGTTGTGATTTGCGTGAGAAGGTTGAGAAGTGTTATTTCATTGCAGTCTTTCCCGGAAACTACGCCAGGCTGGACGGAGGGGCCACGGGGGAAGCGTCCAACTCCACCGTCATGCTCAGCCAATTTGGCAGCATGCAGATGGTGGCTGCCCCCCCCCCCTCCCCCCCCCCCACCCATTCTCATATTCCCTTTTTACTGCCTATGGCAGCTGAAATGGCTTCTCAAAGCATACTCTCTGACCTGAACCTGGGACTGCACCACAGCGAGCGCCTGCAAAGGATGGGATCTTTTGAACTCTTGCGCCGGAATAGCAAATTCATTCTCAGTATTGCAGAGTCCTGGGACACTAGACTTTTGTTCGGACATGCACCTTTCAGGGAGGGGCGTAAACGATGTGAAGTTGTCTTTCTGAAATTCCCCCCCCCCCCACCATGGTCTGTTAGTCATGGCAAAGTTTCTGACCAGCCCTGACTGATCAGAGGCAGTCAGACTGTTTAGATGCCGCTGGCAGACTGAATCCTGAGAGACCGTTTCATTGCCCGTTTATCTGGATTAGACAGAAAGGATGTCTTGCAATCAAAATCGCAGTGCAGGAAGCTATGTACAAGCGCATGTGGCAGAAGGCGGTTGGTGAAGCCCTTGAGCTGCTTCTGGGGGCCTTCATGGACGGCACCGTCATCATCAGCAACCGCACAGGCAGGAAGGTGGACCGGACAATGCAGCATGCCTCCTGCAGCATGCCAGGTGGGTCTGTGCCACCCATGGTGCCTGTAGTAAAACCCCATGGGGAACGACAACTCTGCCTGGTCAAGTCTCAGTGCTGGTAGCATTGAACAATACGGTACATGCGGTCTTCATAGGTTGGCCCCAGCGCAATTTAATGAGACGTTTGTATTCAAAGGGCGTAGCCAGAGATTACATGGGAGCGCCGTTTAAAACTGCAATCTCTTTTCTTGCATGGGGTGTCTGACTGTACCTATGTGCATTCAGCATTGAATCCTTGGGATGCCTGAGAATTGTCCCCCTTTGGAACAGATCAGAAGGCATTTATGATGCAGGGATGGTGGCTCTGGGGATGATGCAGGGTGCTGTGGACTCCAACCGCCTTTGGTAAGGGCCTCCCACGTTTCATGCCCGTAGCTTTGTATCGATTGTCTTGCTAGAGCAATAATCCAGGTGCTGAAGGCTTGCACTGCACCATGCAGGTACTTTATGGACAATGCATCCAAGGTAAGCCCCCTGCCACAGGAAGTGCACTTTGAGACTTAACAGAGACAATTACCGTCTATGATGCTTGTCTGATATGAGGCAGGGCTGACGAAAGAAGGGCCCCAGCATATGAATGATGCTGAGATGATGATTAACATTCATTTACGCGTGAATTTGTGCAATAGAAATGGCTTCTTTGCAGCTGATGGAAGCTTGTTGGCGCATGTATGATCGCACCGCCACAGGTGCCTCCCCCCCCCCCCCCACCCCCCCCCCCGGGGGGGGGGGGGGGGGGGGGGGGATGTGAGCTACTCAGTGATTGCTATTATTTGCATATGTATGTAGTCAACCCTGTTCATCAGGAGACTGAGCGATCCTTCTGATGGTCTACCTCCTGTCGGGGCAGCAGCTTAGAGATTCGTTAAGACCCACACAGCATAATGTGAGTTTGTTGTCATAGCAAACCTGGGATGATGGTGGACTGTCGATGTGCATTTGTACTGAAAGTGCACATAGGCCCATACAATAGTGGAAGTGGAGCATTGGAGGGGAGGATGGCCCAAAACAGTAACAAGTAGATGCCTTCTACCCCTACCCCCCTTTGTCCTCTTAACATGATGGAAGCTCTGGAAGCTTTGGAGAGTATAGCCACTAAATAATATATGTGATGCCGATGGATCCTCTCATGCATTGAAAATTGGCAGATTCAAAGGCACCATGAGTGCCAAGCTGCGAGCATATGGCACGCGTGTGCTTACGACGATAGGATTTGTGACCGTAGCTGGGTACGGGGTGAAATTGGTCGTGGGAAAAAGCGTTCGGAAGGTAGGACCTCTGATTCTCATCAAAGGCAGTGTACCAACGAAGATCCCTTTACGTGTCTGCTTGCAGATAACAGTGATCTGACAACATGTCAATCAGAATGCTACCTCAGTGCGTTCGTTCCCATAGACGTACATCCCCAGCTTTTCTCGTCGTGAAAGCCGAGCATATAGGTAACCTCCTTCCCACACAGTTAGTAACAGCATGGCAATGGCCTGCAGAGGAGCTTTGAGAATGCCATCAACCTACCAGAGGCGTTCATACTCGATGTGAACTTTGAGAACATTCATTTGGTAGAGAAAGCACCCCCACCCTGGAGCCAGGCGAGTCTCCTCTGCCGGATCAATAGGCAGTGTTGGTACTTCCTCCCCTAATCATCCTGGTTAGAACGAATCTACAATGCAGCCCTTCTGCATCAAGTCAAGCCACTACAGGCCAAGGTCTGGGAATCGAGCGGCGCCCATCCTATCATTTGGCATGACCTCGACCCAGTTAATCATGCCAAATGCTGTCCCAGGCGCCATTTTTACCATCTCTGAAGGCCAATCAGTCCAAGCTGAAGTGATTTCTGACAGCTTGTGCGCTTCAGGGAGTAATTTCATGCTGATATACAAGGGGAATGTATGACTGCCAACCCCAGCTCTCCCCCTATCCAATGCCTCAAATCTGAGGCCTACTTCAATAACAGACGCAACCCCCTGCAGGTGGGGTCCCCAGTGCGCCAGGTGCCACTCAGGCAGCTGGTGCAGATGCTGGAGGAGGCTGCGGGAGACGAGAGGGTCAAGGGCATCTACGCACGCTTTGGGGCCAACCAATCGTTTGGCGGACTGGCACAGGTGCAGGAAATCAGAGACGCCGTCACCAGCTTCAGGTGCCCCCACCCTTTCCCCCTTTCCCGACCCTGCTGCGCACATTTTTCTCTCTTTCGTAGCACCCTTGTCTCTACGCATGCACCCTTGTCTGCAATTCTCTTTGCATCAGAGCAGTATTCTGCCTGGGTTTAATATCTTCCTCATGGGTATCATTGGCACTGGCACTCTGTGAGAGGTGACATGCGCGACGGTTCAATTCCCCAGTGTCTTGTGCACTGAGGAGCAATTCCGCTTTTTCAAACTGTGCAACTAGGTGGAACTGAAAATATGAACCAATTGCACAAGCCCCTTTGCACAGGCGACTTGCAGGATTTGGAAGGGAAGTACCATTGTAAACGAATATTGCTCAAAGAAGTGTTTGACTGCAGGGAGAAGTCCAGTGGCAGGACGCTCTCTGTGGCGTACGCAAACAGCTTTGGGGAAGGTGGCAGTGGTGGATCAGCACCATATTTCCTGGCATCTGCATTTGAAAAGGTGCGGACATGCACCTTGTCACCACCTTCCAGCAATTTTCTGCCATCTTCTCATCTTTGGACCTTTATGCATAAGCCTTTGACACATTCCTTGCTTTGCCTCTAGGAGAGTGGAGGCCAACCGAGGCTTTCACATAAATTCTCAAAACAGAGTGGAATGTCTAGATGTGTGAGATTGCTACCAATTGTCTGTTTGCGTCAAACCTCCTCTCAGCTAGGACAGGGCGATTGAGAACTTGAAGATCGCTCACAATCGAGGTGAAGTTGCTGCACCAGTAACCTCAGCAATCGCATGTGCAGGTCTACATGCAGCCCAGTGGCCTGCTGAGCATCAATGGTGCGGCCGTCACCACGCCCTTCCTGAAACGCCTTCTGGACCGCTTCAACGTCAAGGCGCACCTATTCAGGCGCGAGGGCTACAAGAATGCCATAAACCAATTCACGCACGCAAGGCCCCGCACTCCATGATCTTGACACAGCCTTGCATCTTGCGCCCATATCATCTTTTCTCCTGACCGATCTCAGAAGAAGTGGGCCAGAAGTGCGTCTTTCATACCTTCGCTACATGCCGTGCTTTCCGTTTGTATTCTTGCTGGATGTGAAAGCTGCCTGATGATTTTGTTTTGGCTTGATGGCAAGGTCCAGGGATAGCCCTTGCAAGCTGCACCATGTCAGCAAGGCCTTCCCTCCATGCCATATGGCAGTAATGGTTCCAGGCTGCATGTCAGAATGCCCTGTAGTTGTTTTAATGAAGATATGGTCGCACCACTCATTATCCCCTCCAGGCGGCAAGAACGAAGCATAGATTCTTGCAGGAGGGGTACTCTGCTGAGCACAGGGAGGCGACAGAGGCCATCGTGAACGGGTTTGTGGACCAGATCGCAGCGGGAGTGGCTGAGAGCAGACGGCTGACGCAGCAGAAGGTACTTGCTTAGACCGCCTCTTTTCCCACCACAAGACTGCATCGGCAAATTATTAGCGGGGCAAAGGAATGATTCAGACCAGCTCTTGGACGTCAAGATCATGCTGAGCTGAGGCAATTTGGATTCAATGTTGTGTACACCACTCCGATTCCCGCCAGTGGAAGCTGGGGCATGCATCGGGTGCGCTTGTGCACGATGGGCTGCGCTAGTGATGGCATAAGGAGGAGGATTGCCGGATTATCTGTTGGGTTGAGTAAGAAATGAAGAAGTGGGGGCCATGGTGTGGTGTGCCAAGCAAAGGGGAGAGACTTTGCAATAAGCAAATGAAACATCTCAATCACGGGGCATCGTCTGTGCAGGTGAGGGATTCTGTGGACGCCGCCCCACTGAGCGCTGATGACGCTGTCCGCCACAAGCTCATAGACGGCTCAAGATATGAGTGCTTCACTCACCACTCCTACCCTTTTCACGGCAACAATGCATTGCCTGCACCCTACCATGCCTGCCTTGTGATGCTCCGTGCCGAAGTCAACATGAAGATGCACACACCTCCTGGGGGCCGAGGGGGATTTGTATATAACAAGTCATTGGTACAGCCTGGGGCCCAGGAGGCTATAAGGAAAAGAACTTGAGGATGAACCAAAACCTGCAAATTGGGCTATGCTTCTGGGCTATTCAGTAGTAAAAAGCGTGACGTGGAGCCTGCTCTGCTCAATACAGACCACCAGATAGGACATACTTTGATATCCAACCCTTCTCAATGTGAAAAGGAAGGCCTTTTTGCAGGGACCAAGCCAGGGAGAGCCTCCCCAGGAAGGCTGGGGTCTCAGGCACAGACAGCGCAGCCCTCCCCAGGGTATCGTCCGGGAGATACATGCGAGCCTCCAAGGCGATCAAAGCAAAGGACAAAAGCAAGACCGACAGACCAGAGACCGGGATTGGGGAACTTTTCGCCGCCTGGGGCAAGCCAGACCCTGAGTTCTCGGCAGAGAAGCCCGCCTCTAAGAGCGGAAAGCCTGTTGTGAGTTGCTGTTCCCTTACCTCATTGTATGCCTCCTGTGCAGATCAGGCACAAATCTCCCTGCATTACTTAGGCAGTATTTTAGTTTCCATCCCTATTTCTGAATCATGTGTTTGGCCTCCTCCTCCCGCTGGCACAAGGAGGCTTGAGAAGCATTTGGTGACCCGCGTGCACATGCCGACTAGCTTTGAACCTTGCCTCTCATATAGACGCGGATTTTATGCCGTCTCAGAAAACTGTTGTACAGGTGGCACTGATAACCGCCAGCGGACCCATCGTGGCTCAGAAGACGCAATCACCCAGCCCTCTGGGTGGGGCTGGCGAGCAGATAGTCGCAGGCAAGCATTCCTGCCGCACGTCCTCTCCTGAACGACAGAGCATTCCAAAGACCATCCTGAGCATGCTGCAGACTTGGATTCTTGTTCTCTACAACCCCTATCTGCTGGCTCACACGGCTTGCGCTGCAGGAGAATTGTGTTCCACGCTTCGCAAGGCCAGGTCTGACAAGAACGTCAAAGCCGTGGTTTTGCGTATTGATTCTCCAGGTCCGCCCTCTCCTCCACAGACTGTCGTCACAGTAGACAGAATTCACAGAATCTTCCATTGAATTTCATCCCATACAGGGTTCCCTGCGCTTCCTTTGAAGCACTATCCATCAGCTTGATCATCATGTGAGATCTGTATCAGGCAGCGAAAGTGAAAGGCAGATGATACATTCCTGAAGAAGTCCATTTGTTTCAAGATTGCACACAAGCTGAGCTGGCAATCTCGAATGCCCTACTGCCACCAATGCATTCACACCGATCCAAAGTAGATCAACTACTTGTGGGAACATCTGATTTGAAAGTGTAAAGCTTCCAAAATGCAGGAGGCTCGGCAAATGCATCGGACACAATCTACAGGGAGGTGCAGCGCCTGCAGGAGGCTGGAAAGCCTGTCGTGGCCTGCATGGGAAACATTGCGGGCAGCGGGGGATACTACATCGCCTGCCCCGCCACCAAGATAGTGGCCCAGCCCTCCACTCTGACTGGAAGCATAGGAGTCATCTCTGGCAAATTCAACTTCGATGCGCCCCTCAGGTGTGAATTCCTTAGGACGGCACCATTTCTGCCGGTGTATGGAAGAAGGAGAGCCAATTCGTAGCAAGCACAGATGTGCTTGACATTTGGATATGAGCAATTTCTTCACATGCGGCACCGCATCTAGTTTGGATCCGGAGCACAGAAGCTTTCGGTCACGCCAGTATAGGACACCTCTACATCGAAGTCAGCTTTCAGACATGCCACGTCTTTACCTTACTTCCCTGGCTTGGCCATGGATTCTCTTGCAGATAGTGACAACCCAATAGCGAATTGCAACCATTCCTGTGCTTCTCCACAAGACTTTGGAATGAGGGCCGACTCTTGCGCCCAAAGTCACAGCTATGAGGAAGATTTGCCACTGTACACGGCCCATAAAAAGGGGTTCGTGCATGAAATGTGTCTCTTTTCTGCCAGAGACTACGGCATCGACAACGAGACGATCGCCTGCGGCAAGAACGCGGACGCCTTCTCCCCCTTCAAAGACTTCACGCCCCAGCAGGTGGAACAGGCCAACCGCCTCATGGATAACGTGTACACTGACTTCAAAGCCAAGGTGCAATATCCCCCCCCCCCCCTCCCCCGACCCAGAGTGAATACCATGAATCATTGACTTGGCGCAGTATATCCCCTTAACAGGCCCGCCCCCTCGCCTGTACTCCCAGCGCATCCCTCGCAGTATGTAGGGTAGCACATCCCTCAGAATCTGTCACAGGAGGTCAAAACACTGTGGAAGACAGCATGTGTTCTTCGCTTCTTGCAAAGAAGTCAGTGCAGGGCTAATCACAGGCGAGGAGGAAGTAATCGGGCAAAGTGCAGAGAGAATTGCGTCGAGCTTGATATCCATTATTTGCCACGAATGAGCATTCCGTTCTCCAGTGAAAGAATCCCTTCAAACCCTACCCATCTTGTGACATGCAACTCTTATCTGCGTCACAGTAGGGTATCATCCAGGAGAATTCAGGGATCGAGGGTAGGCAAAAAAATCCAGGCCAGTTTCCACCATTCCCTTGGGCACTTGAACGATCTTCCCTTCAGACAGTGAGACGCTTAGTGAGTGTGCAGGTGGCCAGGGGCCGGAAGAAGTCGGAGGCGGAGGTCTCGGAGCTTGCCAAGGGCAGGGTGTGGCTGGGGTCCACAGCCCTCGAGCTGGGGCTGGTGGACCAGCTGGGAGGAGAGAAGGATGCCATCCACCTGGCAAAGCTGGAGGCAGGGCTGCCCACCGAGGTGAGCTGAAACTGCTCTTTCACTTCCCGGTTATTTGGTGAAGGTGATGGGCCGCACCTCCCATCACTGCCCACAGAGGTATGCTGATACTGCTCCACCACTTCCAATTTGCTAGGGGTGGATGCTGGGGTCCACCTCTCATCGCTGCCCAACAGTGGCGTGCTGACATCGCAACCCCACCTCCGATTTGCCAGGGGCCATTTTATGGCGTGCACCTCCCATCAAAGCCCACCGAGGAACGCTGAATTGGGCGTGCCACTCTACTTCGCTGGGGGCGGGTATTGGGGTGCACGTCCCACCAAGACAATGGTCAATGAGGGATCTTGAAGAGGTTGGCTGTTGCCTGCCCCATGTAAGGTACGGGATAGGGTGTTGATTCGCCTATCATGGTGGAATTGCCTTTCTTTGGGTCATCTCTGGACTCCTCCCCCCAAAGCATGTGCATCGCTGTGGTTCTGATTGCAGATCCACACCATTCTGCACATGGTTGGTTCACTCATAGGATGCAGTGGAGGTTTTTCTTTGCAGTGGAGGGTAAATCAATGTTTCAAACATATTGCCGCACCAGCCATTCTCCATGAGATTGTTGGTTCAAACCTTAACCCTTGCTGAGCAGGAGGTCACGCATTTTTTACTGTGTATTTATGCAGCATTTGGGGGTCATGCTGTCCAAGGGTTGAATTCAAGCATATGCGGGTGAACAACTCTCTTTACTCCTCTGTAGCAGCTGCTCAGCGAAACACTGATCAGACTGGATCACAGGCTAGACCAAGCAATGATGAAGGCTTGATGCGGGCAGTGGAGTCAAGTAGCTTCTCCTTGTGGTCGCAGCATGACAATTTTCTCGGACCCGCTCCCCATTGCAGAAGAGAAGTGCAAATTATTCAGCAGGACTCGAGACCATGCTGCACATCTCTGCGCTCAACTTCTCATTAATGGGTTCAGGATCCGTCGGCTGTGGAAGTGCTGGAATTCCCCCGCCCGCTGCCCGTGCTGGCCCAGCTTTTCAAGGCCCTGTCCTCGCAAGGCCTGCCAGAGGAGGACCTGCAGCAGCAGGCGTATGGCCTGCCATTGGGGCAGATTCTAGCGGCCGGATCGCTGCTATCCCAGATTTCTGAATTCGCAAGGCAGCCTGCAGTGCAGCATGCACTTAAGGTAGGGTTTTTGCTCTATCTGTTTGTCGTGTCTTTGAGGGAAAAGGAGGTTGGGCTTCAAGGTCACACGTCTGCATGGCGGATGTGAGGGAACTCTGAGGCCTGGGTGTATTATACACCTTGGCTAATCAATGAAGTTCCTCAGAAGGATTTGATGCCGACCTGAGCATGAGGAAGCAGGCGTGCGAGATCAGGAGTGCAGGCTCCTCTGAATTGGATTCATGCAGGAGATGGGCGTGCTCCAACAGCAGCAGGGTCTTGAGATGCGCGCATCCACAGGCTCCATTCCTCGAGCATCCTAGCATGCTTCGTCCTCTGCTGAGCCTCAGGTGGCTGTGCAACCTGAAGCTAAGCTCACAGGCGGATCGCTGAGGACTCATAAGTTGCTTGTTTGAACTAGAGTAACATACGCTGATTCTTGCTGAGAAGAATGTGGTCATCCCGGATTCATTAAGAATCCTCTCTTCTGTACTAGCTGCAGTGTATGGGACTGCAGTGCAAGCGAAACTGGTCTATAGTGCTGGTGGTTTGGAATGACTGCATTTTACAGTGAATCAGAACTTGTGTCCCTGCCAATTGCCCTCAGCCTCATATGTCTGCTCTTCTCTGCTGTTGATAGAGGCATGTGTATTGCTGCGATGTACCTTGTACGTGATCGAGAGTGCTTATGCAAAGAACAGAGCTTATCAGAGGGGAATATACTGTTGCTTTACAGCGTCAGGCAATCCCGCCGAAACAAAATTGCCCCAGCATCACTGGCAGTGCTGCCTCTCAAAACTAGCGTGTAGTCCATGTAAAGCTCATGAAGCAATGGAAATAATGGCATCCGGACCTACTCCCTTCTGAGAATAACATCATCTGTGCATCAGATGCCTCAGGCAGATAAGCACAGCATTACCACTCAAAAGCTGAGCCAGTTCATTGCCACACTCAAAGTTTAAATCTTCTCTCACACTGGAGCAATGTGCCTCAAATACCATTTGATGCTTTGGAGTCGTTCATCCAGAACATATCGGAGCTGAAGAGATGTGCGTAACATAGCCAGACTCAATCTTGGAAGCTGAAGAGGTGCAGACAATCATAGCCACACTGATGTCAGGGTAAGCAAAGACAAACAATCCCAAATCCTGGAACAAGTGGAGGAGCATCAATGATTATCATCATGTGGACTTGCTTTTCTTGGAGACCAGGCCTTCCAATCTGCCGTAAGCAGCCGCCACGTACTTTCCAAGGGTTGTGAGAATTGCGTTGGTCTCATCCTCCTTGACAATGGTGCCGTACCCCAGCACTCCAAATATGGCCAGCAGCAGGATCTGGGCCAAAACCATGGGCAGGGGGCCTTTCTTCTTGCCTTTCTTCACCTCCGCCTTTTTCTGCACTCGTGCAAAGGTGAATGAGCCACGTCTTGTTGCGCGCACCCCATGGCAGCATGGAGGAAAGTCAACAAGCCATCATTATTTGTGAAAGCAAGATGGCAGCCTGCCTCTCCTCGTATCACAATTTCTCCTAGGGGTCGGTAATTTACCTAAAAATCTACTGGTCATGGAATGAGAAGTGCTGCATAGCACGAAATCAAAAGCAAGAAAAGGTTTGACTCCCATGGTGACGAATCTGTCGAGAACATCTGGGGGGAAGGGCCACCTGACTCTTCAGCTCGGGTTGCACTGGCTGCACCCCAAATTTGGTGGGGGACTTGGGGGCCTCTGGCGGGGGTGTCTCGACCGGGGCGGGGGGAGGAGGGGGTCTGCTGAAACTCAGAGGACGACTGTCAGATTTGGCTTTACATTGCAGGTGAAGGCTGACACAGCAGAGGTGCTGAAGAGCAACGCTGAGAGGGAGAAGG
>QAXI01000413.1:225686-240637 GCA_004335615.1 Chloroidium sp. JM
GGGGGGGGCCGTACGCCTTGGCCAGCAGTTCCTTGCGTTTCTCCATTTGTTGCCTGCGCTGCTCGTAAGGGTCCTCTGCATGAGCTGGAGGGGGAACAATAGCAGTGGCCCCCACTGAAAAGGCGAGGGCGGCAGAGAGCAGGGCGCTGCCCAGAGAGAGAGCTGGACTGCTCTCCTCAGGCTGCTCCCCAAGGCGAGCCTGAAACGTCATTACATTGTCGTACAAACCCCAAAGACCTAAAGCTTCAAATCTATAAGTATCTTGATACTGGGAGCTGGGGCCTCTCCTAAGATGAACTAGCTCATCAAAGACTTGCTTGCAGCTGATGGCCAAGAGCCACACGCTCACTATAAGCCAACGGACAAACTCACCTGGGCACGCATACTCCGACTCCTGTTTACCGTAGAGACCTTCCGGACGGCTTTGAAGGGCTGTTCCCCTCTCAGCAAACGGGATGGCTCCATCTTGCTGAGCGACATCCTCCCACTTTTCAATTGCAATGCACCTCTGTGGATAGTCGCTGTTTCCTGTGCCAATCTCTCAATCAAAGAAGCCGGCTTTCACTCGATCGTCTCCTGAGCGTAGAGACGTTCAGATGTGACAGGGTGGCTCACTGTCTAGACATCTGGGGCAACCTTGACCGCCCTGAAGGAGACATAATGGACGCAATCCTGAAGCAAAACATGGCTGGTACGAGTTCCACTGTCCCCGTAGCACATACACAGATTTTGCGGCCATGTGCTGTCAACCACCTCAGCAGACATGCAAGACGAGCAATAGCCGCAGAACCTGACAGGTGCGCTCATTCCGAACTGCTTATCTTTTAGCATTCTGATCTACGCTGTTGCTTGGATTGAAGTCCATCTCTGAGCTGAAAAGCATCACTAGCAGTGCTTACACGGCTACAGAAGCAACGCGATCCTGGAACTTGATTGCTTAGAGTAATTGGACTAAAGCCTATAAGATCGATGCTTGATCCAAATTCTGCAGTGATTTGCTCAAGCTTCTGTATCTTCTAGATGGCAAGACCTTGTGCCTGAGACTGCTTCAATATGCAGACAGCAGCCCAAGCTATGGACGCCCAAGAGCAGGTATGCTCTGTCAATTGTCCTGCATTGCAAATTGTAATTGCGCAATTGTACCAGCCCTGTCATCAGAAACCTTGATGTTAGAGTGCTAAAGACAGTTTCTTGGTTCCCAGGTGTCTCTCCCAGCCCAGCCCTGGGTTGCGATCGCAGCTGCAGAACCCATCCTACAGTGTGGTGTGCCAGCAGCAGGGGCCTCCCCCTCCCAACCCAATGGTGGTGGAACGCTTCCAGCAAGTCATCTCACAGCTCTTTCAGCAGGTACGTCATGCCAGCTTCCTGGCAGAGCAGTGAATCGCATCCGCTGGAGGCTGCACTAGGGGAGAATGGGGGGCTGCATTTGCAGCAGCCAGTCAGCAAATGGTGCTCCTATAAAGCAGCTTGTGGCTGGGCTTTGAGCAGAAAGGGGTGGATGCCTTCTGATGAGGAGACGGCAACCCCACGATGATAAATCCCAAGAAAGCATGGAACAACCTGAAACTCGCACGGATGCTGTTCTCAGCATGGACAACAGGGTCTCAGGCATTGCGACGGGGGGACCCACTGGCCAGATCTATAGTCCTCAAATAAACAGCATGGGATGGGTGTACCTTGGGGGTGACCAGTAGGAGATGTACCAGGCATGGTTGCCTTGAATTGAGTTTCTAACCATTCTGGATCAAACACTCCCTGTGTGACTGCAGAGGATAGTGCGATTAGGGGGAGCGGTGGATGATGACATGGCCAACCTGTTGGTGGCCCAGCTGCTGACACTGGACTCCACCGACAAGAAGAAGGACATCACCATGTACGTCAACTCCCCGGGAGGCTCCGTCACGGCAGGTAAGGCGCAGGCATGAGGACGAAGGCATCCTGCTTTTCGTTGGAGCATCCCTGTGATAACATCCTATCCACTGCCTCTATGAAGCATCGAAATTATACCCGTGTATGTACTTCATGTGCTAATGTAAGATAGGAGCATTGTTAAAAGGAAATATATTTTAGAGGGAGAATGGGGTGGAAATGGTGTCCTCTCAGCATAGAATCCATTCTATGGGTAGGAGGCTCACCAGATATGCTTTAGAAGGGGTGCACTCTCAAGGAGAGGTGTTCATTTTTGAGGGGTCGCAGGGGATGTTCATATTTGTTCCTTCTGCCATGTGTTATCTTGGACTGGGTGAGCAGTGCTCAGCCTGCAGTCATCACCCTTACAAGGCCTGAAAGGATCAGCGGCATGCTTGGTGCAGGGATGGCGGTGTTTGACACGATGCGGCACATCGGGCCGGACGTGAGCACCGTCTGTGTGGGACTGGCTGCCTCCATGGGAGCCTTCCTGCTTGCCTCAGGCCACAAGGTGAGCCCCTTGCCCTCCCCTCCAATGAACGCTTCACGTACGCTTGAGGAATGCATTCAGCACAGGAGCAGCAGTTTGCAGAGCATCGTGACAGTCTTAGTCCTTGGAGGTTGTCAGAATGTTGCTGTTATTGTATCTTTATAGGAATGATTGGCGTGTTGCAATGACGGGAAGGCGACCTGCGGCTATAGAAGTCTTGGGTTGGGAAGAGGTCATGGAGGTTTTTGGCAGATGGAGGCAGGTGTCGAGAACATGGTGAGGTTCTGATGATTGTGTGTGTCACAGGGCAAGCGGTACTCTCTACCAAACTCCCGCATCATGATCCATCAACCTTTGGGAGGAGCACAGGGCCAGGCAGCAGGTGATTTTACAACCAACTCCCTTGTCCATCTCTTCTCCACTTTTCCCCTGATGGCCAGATTATCTGCACCTTTATGACTTGCCACATGATGTATATAGGAAGGCTGACAGCAAATGGAGTTGCAGCTTATGATCTTGCAGCCGGTCGGGGCGGTAACAGTGTCCCATGGTGTGCAGATATCGAGATTCAGGCCAATGAAATTCTTCACCACAAGCTGACCCTGAACGGCTACCTGGCAGAGTTCACAGGCAAGCCCTCGATGCTTAATCTTTGAGGGACTGCCTCTCAATTCGAGATACTGTATTTGCTTATTCATGAGACACCTTTACAGCGGTGTCATGCTTGTGAATAGAAGGTTCAAAACCTGACAAAGACATTGCGATACGGAGGATCTGTCTTTTTGTATCCAGTCTTGTGCACAGCCTCTCTCCTTCCTTCAACCTTCCTGGCTGCCATCCCTTGTAGGAGACTCTCAGCTACTTTTGAACAGATCCTTCACAAGCAAGATACAGCTGAGTCCGACTATGTGAGAGGTCCACGCTGCTCGTTATGTGGCACACCTTCCAAATCAACCAGAAATTAACGAATTGAGATTGCAGGCAAGTCCATGGAGCAGATGACGATGGACACGGACAGGGATTTCTTCATGGGGGCGGAGGAGGCTGTCGAGTATGGCCTCATCGACGCGGTGGTGTCCAAGCCCAACTTGCAGCTGGCTTCATCCAATGGTGCCATGGCCAGGGCTTGAGGGGTTTTGCAAGACTTTGATAGGGATTGTATTGGATTTGGAGGTTGCAGTGGTATCAGGAGTGGCTGTTTGTCAAGGTGTAGCACAACTTCTCAGGATAGTCCCAAGCGGACGTTTTCCCATGGTAATTTGGTGGTCATACGTGCTTCTACTCCCTGAGCCTAGGCCCAAGCTGTGTTCACCTTGATCTAGCCGTCTGACACACCGAGGCATCATGATTAGCTCCCAGTCTGTGAAAACTCAATCACTTTGATAATGCCGCTGGTGCCACTTCTGAGACCATCACTGCAGGAAAATGTTCCCCCACTCTCCAACACCCCCCTCCCGATTGTCCGCTTGGAGTGGTACACCGAAGCGGCTGTCGGAATATGTTTCGCGAGAAATTGCATGTCATTTGATGCGTACGGCACAGAATCTTGCTGGTAACATTGGCAGGCATAGGTTACGTCGTGGACTGACCAGCATGGCAACGGCGAGCACCTCAGGAACTCGAGAGGACCTGGTTGGCATACATAAATACGCAAATAGTGCACCCAGACTAACTGGAATTCTTAAGCAGAGGTGAGTTGTATCGTCTATGCTTTGTAACGAAACCCAGCACTAGAGGCATGTCGCATGCAACGTACTTTGTCGTCCTCCTTTTGCAGTATTTCGTCTTCCACGAGCTGCAGGAATCCCAAGAAGATCATTTACTATACCAGCCACAATAAAGAAATGTGAGAGGACTTGATCCAGGCGCCTCCGCCCTTCACCCCAAAAAACCAAATTCAAGCTTGCAAAGGCCTGCCTTGCCTACAGGTACACGGACTTCAAAGTAAATGAAGTAGACCTGAGGGGTCAAGTTGTGCGCTTGACCTCCCTGCAACACAACCAATTCCCAGAGCAGGTGGATATTTTGCTGAAGCTCAACTCAGCAACACACATGTGTCTGCCAAGTCTGTTTTTTAGGCCAGGGTGCAATACGCATTTTCTGCCTGAGCCCTGGTCGTTGAATATGAATGAGCTGCCCTTAAGTGTTGGTAACTCAAATTGTTTTGACAAATGGATTCTGAGGGCCGAATTGCAACGCCCAAATTCACGATCCATCAAACTTGAGTAAGTGATACACTTGCTGCTCAATTGTCATATAATTAAGCATAACATTTGAATCGTGACATTTGCAGCCCAAAGCCGAGAAGGCAGCGCCTGATAAAGAGGCGGTCCCCATCTCTGACGCATCCGCTGAGAAACCATCCTCTGAGACGCAAGCCGCAGATGACAAAGCGGATCAAGCAGCAGAGGCGCTGCGCACTGCAGAGACAGTGGCGAGGGAACTGGAGGCAGTGAAGGAGCTGATTGGGGAGAAGGATGCTGCACAGCTGCGGGAGTTCATGCACAGGGCGGCCGAGTTTGAGGCTGAGCAAAATAGGTGAGCTATCAGCACATGCCGCTATATTATGCCCTCCTATCAAAGATATCGTCATTGTGCCCAATCATCCATGCAGATTACATTTTTGATCCAAGGCCTCAACACATGTAGTCTTTCGTCAGGAAACATCATACATTCAGGTGGGATACAAAGACTTGACGGTCACTTGCAGAGATCTGCTGCCGGATCCCATTTTCCTGGATTCAGACGATGATCGGGAGAAGAGGAGGACCATACACAATTTCTTCAAGAAGCCAGTATTCGAGAAGCTCAACACAGAGACCCTCATTCGAAAGCCCCCTGCCAATGGGGAGCCGGGAGAGTCTGTCATCAAGATCTCCTATCTGCCTCCGGTTAGTTGCTCCAAGTGAGGAAAGAGACTCCTTGATGCTGCATTCATTGTGCATTCTACATTGTACTCCATTGCCTCATTCCATGGATTCAACCACCAAAGTACTCCAGCCAAACAGACCTACACCATGAGGCTCTGAGTATTCGGGAATTTTGGATCAGATTTTTTCAAAATGCCTGAGAAGCAAGATAAGGCAATCGCTCCCCTTTTTGCTGACCGGCCTTGATCTATTCTGAGGGGGTTTTGGTAGAGACAGATCTGGTAGGGAGAGCACTCTAGTGTTGGGATGCTGACGGATCGTCATCGTGCAGAAACGGAGAAGGGGTCCTAGGGGGAACAGGCAGAGGGTGGCCTACCCCAAAGACTGGGCGGGCGGAGACAAGGAGTACCTTCAGTTTGTGCTATACAAAGACAACCTAGAAACGCAGGTAGATTCCCTGTGCTCCATGCGAATTGCTTTGTCGACTCACACCAGATTTTCTCCCTCCCAGCTGAGCACGTCAGGCATTCTTGGGTGGAAAACAGCTCTTCAATATAATCACAGGGTGGAGCAGGTAGGTGGGGGCTGGGTTGCCTAGTACACTTCAGTGAACAAGCAAAAATATGTTGCAAGTAGCAAACGATATTTTACGATATCTTGCATTCAAAGTGTCTTGGGGAGGGGGGGGGGGGCGGGGTATTTGACTGTAGACTCATTTGTTCATCCAGTATGAAACATGAAGACCGTTTGAAGAAATGTCCTGGAGGCCAGCACCCTTGGCTTGAACAGCTGTCTCTATTTCCTCTGCAATGGCTTTCTATTTTGGAGCACATGAGGCGATTGAAGACCGGAAAATTGCTCATGCAGGCTGTACTTAACCTGATCAGCAAGTTCATGCACATTCCATACAGTCAATTTGGGGTTGCCGGCACCAAGGACAGGAGGGCCTCCACCTGTCAGCATGTCACCGTCAAAAAGGTGCCAAACCTTCACCAAGCCCCCCCCCCCCCCCTCTCCACATTATAATCTACCTCTGGCAATCAAGTTGTACAATTTACTCTGCCATGACACCCATACAATTGAAGAGTGCTTTGCAAGTGACCCTTTCTTGCAATGGGAATTTGTGGCTTGTTTGAGAGATGTCCCTGATATACTGACGTTTGACCTCTGCAGCCCCGCAGACATCCACCTCGCGGCAGATGCCCTTAAAAAGAGCGGCTTCATCAACTACTTCGGCCTGCAGAGGTTTGGCAACGAGCTGGCGCCCACCCATGAGTGAACACCTTACCCCACTTTCCCCCTTCAAAAACAGTGAAGCTATAGCCTTGTCTATGAAATGAAGGCATGGAAAGAGCTCCACTGCCTGTAGCTTCCAGAGAAAAAGAGTCAGCAACAGGGCATGACTGGGTTCCTGCCGAGATTGACCAGGCTTTGTCTCATCCATTTCAATTGTCAGCTTGCTGAGGGTGTTCGAGGCATAAGGTTGTTTCTTCATAGATCAATATGGATATGTGTGGTACTTTGCAGAACAGCCTGGATAGGTGTGGAGCAGCGCAAGAACACGAAATTTCTCGAAAAGAAACCAAAATCATCATTCATCCTGTGATGATCTGAACAGGAACGCAGTGAGGAGCAGCAGATTGCACGTCATGGAGAGGAATGTGCCTCCAGTTGTAGAGGACGAATGACTGGAGGCGTTTGCAGGGTTGGGGTTCTGCTGGTGCGGGGGGAGTGGGAGGCGGCCATCACCCTCATCATGGCGCCGCGCGAGGGGGAGAAGGAGGGCCCCACGGCCGCCAGGGAGCTGTTCCTGAAGGGGGACCTGGGGGCAGCCAACCGAGCCATGCCCACCTTCCTGTCTGCCGAGAAAGCGATCCTCTCGGTGCGTCATTTCACCTTCCTCCAAGCTTTCTGGACCCCTCCGCCTGTCAAGCCGTACCCCCATCCCTGTCTGCTGAGAAAGCAATCATTTTTGGCCCTCCCATATTTACTACCAGCTTCAGAAAAGCCGCTCACCATTGTTACTCCCAGCTTTAGAAAGGCCCCTTCCCCACACCTCCACTCCAGTCTCAGCCCTCTTTGGTCTTGCAAATGTATAAGGCTTTCAGCGAGTCCATCTGCCTTGCCCACACAACAGCTTTGAACCAAGGTGACTGGGTCCATCAGACGTGAAAGAGTGGTCTCTTTGATACAGTATAAACTTCTTAAAGTGACCATACCTGTAAGAGACTCTCTCCCCCAAGCCACCAGCAAAACTGTGCTACCAAACTCATGATTTCCATGGTGACCTCTGAACTGTAAGAGGCTTGCCCCTTGAAGTGACCATGCAACGTGGTCGCTGAGGAGTATCGCTCAGAGGAGTTTGCACTGTATTAAAGGAGCATAGAACGGTAGAGTGTGCTTGTTTGCAGCACCTGGTGGGGCAGGGCGCCGATGACCGTGTGGGGGCCCTGCAGCAGATCCCGCGGAACATGCGCTCCCTGTTCCTGCACGCTCTGCAGAGCTTCCTATGGAACAAGGCCGCCAGCCACAGGGTGGAGACGTTCGGGGTCCGGGAGGTCCACGTGGGGGACCTGGTGCTACCCCTGGCAGCGGATGCACCAATTGATGGTGAGCCGTTCATACCAGCTCTTGGAAGAAGCCTTTGGAAATGAATTGGGGATGGGGTTGAATTGAAGCAGCATTTCATGAAAGATCTGAAGTGTGCAGCACTTTTTACGAGGGGGGAGCTTCAACTTATGGCTGTAGCCTGGTCTTCGTATCTTAGAGCTTGGAGAAACCAGCGCTCAACAAGGAAGCTGCTCTAGCATGACGGAGACAAAAACGGGCTCCAGTGCAGCCTCTGGCTTGACTAGCCCTCTCCTGCAAATAAGAATAAGCACTCCATTCATGATGAACGCTTCTGCAAGCTGAGGACGGACCATATCGAAGCGTTGGTCTTTGAGCCAAGTACTAGGATGCGCCACAGCTGCATAGGGAGGGAAATTTGTAATGCTCACAGCAGACTCTCTCGCTTGAAACTTCATAAGATCAGCAAAACTTGCCCTTTTGAAGGAGAGACATGCCCTTTTGTCGGACCCACAAGTCACTCAAATACTGCAGAGGAAGGGGAGTTGGTGGATGAGCCGGCCAGCAAAGCCAGGTTATCAGACGTCCACGTGGTCACTCAGGAGGACGTAGCAAATGGCACGTTTACCATCGAGGATGTGGTGCTGCCGCTGCCGGGGTCACAGATCAAGTACCCCGCCCATTCCACCGCCAAGGTACGTGTCTGTCGTGCAAAACTCGAAGAATTGTGTAATCTTTCCTTTCTATTGTCCCCTCAGTGCTTGACCCCACCTGGCACACAGACTTCTGGGCTGCTGGCGGGCCCTCATACTGGGTGGCCCACTCCATCTCGGATTCCCACTGTATGAATACAGCTACTGTTCCCGAAATGCTGAAACAGCACGTAGAGCGAGCTGCATTGGCAGTTGCACATGTACATGACGGCAAATTACACAGACCCGAAAATGCTGTTGTGCTGATCAGATGGCTGAACATCGCTCGATGATCAACTGCTGCAATGAAAGCAGGTTTATTATCCTCAGAGACATAGAAAACCCATGAATTGTCCCCCATCAATCCCTCTTTTCCTCTCAAATATGCTCTCTGTGAGGCAAAGCGGGGGGAAAACCCATACAACAGAACTGCCGACATCAATTGTCCTGGGCAAGAAAAGTGTGTAGCGCAGGTGTACACAGCGGAGGCTCAGAGATTGGGGATATCCCTCACTGAGTGCAGCCACAAGGTGAAGGATTTCTCCATGACGGCCCTGGCAGGGGACTACCGCCGGCTGCTGGTCGTTCCCAAGCACATGTCGTGGAGCCTGCTGCTGTACTCGCAGCCCGACCAGGACCTGGGGTACACGGATCTGGATGCCGTTCTGGGGAAACCCAGGCCAGAGCTGGAAACGCTGGCGCCAGGTAGTGTCTGCTATAGAACTCCCTGAATATGCACATGTTGATGTTGTACTTGATGATCGGAGGGGAAGATAACATATGGAGACCAGGCCAAATGGATCTGGAAGCCACTAGAAGGGACAGGTGATGACGGTGCTCGAGGCGCTGGAGCCAGGAATTGCCTGTAGTGACATCTATTGGACATGCATACTTTGATTGCTTGACAGGGGATGTGTCCACGAGATATTTGGGTGGAAACGCGGTTGCCTGGTGCTTCTGCTGGGCTGGATCTCTTGTTTCAAATTCATGCAGCCAGAGCGAGAAGATTTCAGCAACGGTCATGCGTTCTAAGAAGCAATAGTCGAGGTGATAGGAAATGAGGAGACACACTGCCTTTTCTGCCTTGGGATTCACCAATGACTGACTCTTTCAGCCCTATTTCGTGAAGGTCTGCAATGCAAGACAACCGCACTGATGGCTGGAGGGTTGACTAGTGAGTGTTTCTGAAAGACTAATGATGATATGTACGATGCGTTAACCACTAGTACGCCCCGATGCAGGTGACAGCATACCAGAGGGCAAGCTCTTGGCACTGCAGCTTTGCTTTCAGCTACCCACATCAGGATACGCCACCATGCTGATTCGAGAGCTCCTTAAAGAGACCACAGCCACCACCCAGCACAGAGACCGCACCATGGCTGATCAAAAGGCTGCAGAAACAGCAGAGGGCAGCCCAGAGGCAGCGGAGGTCGCCGTTATGAGCTGACAGTCAAGCAAGGGGGTCAGTAGTCTGCTGCTGAGCAATCAATTTTGGGCCATTTAGTGTCTGAGTGGCTGGGCTTGCTCTCAGAACAAAGTCACCCTCTGTGAGGTCTTGTATGGGTTCCACTTCTGTTGCCTGTTGAGATGTATGATTCATTGATATTTTGGGACCTATTGCAAGCTAGGAGCGTAGGCATGAAAGTATTGTAGGCCAGTTTTGCTCTGAGGGAATGAGACAGAATAGGTGGAACTGAGACCTAAACCCTGCTTAACTGGAATAAAATGGACTGACAAATGCTTGAAAGCTCGAGAACGCACGAGAACGTTAGTCTGCACCATTTTGCTTTCAATGAATGAGCACTGCGTTTGCTCTTGACTTTATTATTGATAGCTGCTGCCAATGCACAATCGTTTCTTTGCAACACCGACGGCAAGACTTTCGCACTTCCTTTCCCGACGTATTGCATTAGTTACAGGCTGTAAAACGCCACGGACTTCCTCGAGAGCTGCAAGCAACTTTGACACGGCGAGATGTAGACCACCAAGGTTGGAGACGGCAAAGAGGTGTGAAGCGTACTCATCTCCAAGCGATTATAACATAAGACAGCAGAGTACCTAGACCTGAAACAGCGAGCCTAGACCTGAATCAAGCAAGAGCAAAGGCTAGTGTTTTGCAGGAGTGCCAAGGTAGGAATAGAAGCCGGAGGGCCCAGATCCACAGACATTCCGGATTTCGAGCTTGTACGCTTTTCAACTTCCAGATGCATGAAGTACTGCTGATTCTCCCAGTGCACATTGATACCAGCAACAGTGTATGCCTGGGGCAGATGCGGCCCAACTATCAGTCATATCCCTCACTGCCCGCCTCAATATGCAGGTGAACATCCCAGGGAATGGGAGCTGCATGTTCCAGGCAATTGCTCAGGGCCACAACTATCTCAAGACTGGTTCTAGTCCCTCTCGT
Organism: Chloroidium sp. JM; assembly: GCA_004335615.1. Lineage (NCBI taxonomy): Eukaryota > Viridiplantae > Chlorophyta > Trebouxiophyceae > Watanabeales > Watanabeaceae > Chloroidium > Chloroidium sp. JM. The sequence continues at coordinate 236,622 of QAXI01000413.1, forward strand.
TGCTCTCATTTAGCAGCCTGCACCTGATTTCTGTTTGCGATGCCCAAAACTTGCATAAGAATAGCCAAATTTGAGGGCCAATGTCTGCTGAGATTGGACGTAGTGCCTGTCTGCTCCCACACCTTAAACGATTCCTGTGTGCTCAGCAGAAACGGCAGAAGTGACAGGTAAATCTTCCTCTTACGATCTGCCTCTGATCCAGGTGAGCTGTTGAACAACATGGCGCTGCAGCGAGAGGGCTTCCAGCTGAGGCGAAACATCTGCCTGAAGTTGGTGGAAAACAGGGCAGACGTGGAGCCCTTCCTGGCGGGGGACTTTGAAAGCTATCTGCACCACATGTCACTGGACGGCGTGTGGGGGGGAGAGCCGGAGCTGGCAATGGCCGTCAAGGTGACCTTCTATTGGGCTGCCAACCGATTGATGTATAATACAGCATTGCAAGGCATATGTAGATGTGCACAGGGGTGGGGGAATGAATTTTCTGACTCAAGGCAATAGTTTGGTGTGTGGTCTGGCACCTTATTTGAAATAAAGCATGGCTCTCCCACACCAGGGATTGGATCGAGACAAATCTGCTGTGGAGACACGGCAATGGGTCTTTGCGTGTATCCCAGCATCCTTAGGCATTTGCTTTTCTCCGACATGAGCAGCGCGCCTAGCAATTGCAATTGAAATCATATTGGAGTCTTTCGTTGTGACACAGATTGCAGCTGTAGAGGTGAACGGCATGAATTGTGCAGGTAATTGAGCGGCCGATCCTGGTGTACAGAGTAGAGAAATTGGGCCTCTTCAGTGGCAGCCAACTCTCAAAGTCGTCTGAGTACGGGGTGGATGACTACGTGGATGTCCCACCTGTTTGCATTCTATTCGACAGTTCACACTACGATTGCTTGCTGCCAAAGATTAGCAAGCGTTCCAAACTTTAGGCGGTGTGTCCATTGTTAGATGTAGTGTCTGTGTTTGTTTATAGTGCCCAACTTAAAGCAAAAGGGAAACCTACCATGCCATTCTTGGCTTCTCAGTGCATTGCAATCTTTGACACATTGGGACACTGTTAGTCACAAGTCCTCGTTTCAAGACCGGCTTCGTTCGAGATGCCCTGTGATTGATGCAAAGTAATAGGAAGTAAAGTGTGCAATCTTAACCCGAGAAGCAAGATACAACGTCCTTGATTCATTCTTGGAAAGATCCTTTTAGAGAGAGCTAACCGGCTCAGTATGATCTAATAGGAGGGGAGCAGCATGGACGAATTCGACGACACCTTTGAGGATGAGGGAGCCAGCGACGAGTATGTGAGTGGTTTCTCGAAACTGGTGTTGGGCATGTCTTCGTGCAAACTCCGACGCGGATTGTCACAAGTGGGCCATACACCATATAAAGTGGCGAGAATAGCCTTGGATGCACAGGTATCAAGCTACGAGCACATCGTGTTCCTGATAGATGCCGGGAGAGGCATGCTGGTCAAGGCTGGGGTAAAAAACGTAGAGGTACGCCGCTACCCTATGATTTTGGCCCACAGGACTACCCCATTGTATCCGCGCCGCTCAACAGCTTGTAAGCGACATGCCAGACGAGGCTGCACATCTTGCAGGGCTTCAAACCAGAGGACACCTTCATGGACTTAGCCTTGAAGTCTACAGAGGAGCTGATGAAGCAACACATCATCAGCAATCCCAAGAACAGCATGGCAGTCTGCTTCTACGAGACGGTAAGTAGGGGTGCTTTTCAAATGCAATTGCCGGAGAACATCTGCCTCTTTCCTATGGGCAAGACACACAGTCCATCCTGTCTCCCACAGCTCCTGGCGCCTGCTGTTTTTGCATGCTTACTGCCAATCTTGCTATCACAAGATTGGATGCCTTAAGCATGATGGGGCTGAAGAGGCATTCCTGCACAAACGATTGCTCAGAAGTGCGTCATGCTTGATTCATATGGATGCACCACCAAGGCACCGATGTGCCGTCAAGACTTGATGACAGCTGATTGCGGGTCCATGTGCAGGCAAAACCAACCACTGTGGCTTTTGGCTCGGTCCACGTATTCCAGGACATGGATGAGCTGTCGGCTGCGAGGATCCAGGCCATCCAAGCCCTACGTCGGTCCCTCCATCTCTCCCCTAAACTCTTCCTCTGGGCATATTCAAATCAGCATTCGCATCAAAGAATGGCCCAAGTGTCAAAGACCAGTGCTCCTCAATCCTTTGCTTGATGGGCCCCATATATCAGGCTCATAGAGAGTATGCAACCCAAATTTTGAGGAATGATGGGGCAAGGTGCTGGCCACTGGAAATCCATTTCATTGGGGTGGAAATGCACAAAACAGGGATACTCGGGCTGAAAGAGCGAGACACCGCACACAGCTTCCATTCCTGGCCCACAGCGCCCTGAGACAGGTGCACTCATCCCACAGGTGACTCTTTTGAGGCCGACATCGGCAGCGCAGCGGATGCCGACCCGGCGAAGAGCCTGGAGGATGGCCTTTGCCAGGCCAGCCTCTTCCTGTCCAATGCGCCCAAGTATGCCGGCAGGCGAGTCATCGTGTTTACCACGCAGGAGGACCCCAGCGGCGGCGACGAGACCCTCAGGTGGGCATAATGATTGTACCCCCCGCCCCCCCCCTCCACCGGCGCCCGGGCTACAAGGCTTCCTAAATGCATCACTTGCTCAGAGTGGGAGCCGTGTCGCTTTGAGGACATAAGCATTTCAAGGCAGCTTGGGCGATTGACAGGCGTTCCAGGTCTGTGTTCTGCACGCATTTGCCGCAGCAGACAGGAGAGGGGATCGAGAGGAGAAGACTTTCATGTACTCAATTCTGATCCAGCACCGACAAGCTGTGCTTGCTCCTTGCTGGGGCACTCCAAGCTTTTTGCCAAGCCAATGCAGAGAGAGGGGGCCAATTCTCAGTATGCAAGCAGAATCAAGCTAAATATGTGATTCAAGGACAAGGATCAGGCAATCAGCTGACCTTGCAATCTGCTCATCATCGCCAAAGTTTCCATCCTGTACACAGGGCAGCACTCGAGGCAACACTCACTTGTTCTCAACCCTGCAGAGTGCGCTTTCTTGTACAGGGAGAAGGTGCTGGAGCGGGCTAGTCAGATGCGGACGTCCAAGGCGGAGGTGGAGCTCTTCAACCTCACGCCCGAGGGCCAGGACTTCTCCATGGAGTTCTGGCGGGAGTTTGTGGGCGACCCTGATGAGGTTGCGGCTGGAGTGGACGCAGAGTACCACCCCATCCGCATACAGGTGATCCAGTCACCCCCACTTTCCTAGCTTGGCCCCCCTTCCGAGCTTCCCTTTGCTCTCTCTCATCCTTGTGCTTCAAACAGCATCAATGCTCACAAATCCGAGGCTGTGAGCCGTTGGGGAGGATCTCACGCAGTTCGCAATTGGTCTGATCTTGCATGCTGTATGCCACAATCTTTGATACAAGTCAATGGTCAATCTCACTCTTTCCATCATAGGCCTTGCCTGAGATAGACAAAGCTGGCATAGCAAATGGGGCAGACAAAGGTATGCACTGTGCCTGCTGAGCCGACTGAGGCGACCTGCCTGCACTCTGCATCTAATCTTCCAGGAACCACATACCCCTGAGAACCCGACCGCTACCATTTGGTCCAGCTCCCTCCAAATACAAATATGGGGACTCATTAACAAACGAGGGGAGGAAGCGCCCTGCAGGACATGAAGAACAGCTTCATCCCATTAGAAAGAGAGAAGGGGTGGGGAAGGGGGGGGGGGGGGGGGTTCCTCCTTCCTGCCTGAGGGGAGCGGGCAACACTCCTTTGCTAGTTTTGGTGATTCGGATATTACAAAACGGTCGGGTTTACACCTGTAGAGCGAACTGATTCTTCCCTAGGTCCAAAAATCTGATTCCCAGTTCCTACACCTTCGAGCATTTACCCATTGCAGAATTGGCCATGTAATTTGAGTCAGAGCATGGCTTCTGTGCATGTATCTCGGAGGGCTTGCCCACCTGTGTCGAAGGCGCCCTTGATCGCCTTTCGCTGATCAGCG
>QAXI01000413.1:252920-289727 GCA_004335615.1 Chloroidium sp. JM
GCGTGGAAGAAATGGAAGGCGCGGGAGTATTCAGAGATGTCACGCGGAAGTGGAAAGGTGCGCGAAAGTGGACATTGCAGAGTGGTGTATTGTGTATTATCAATGCGCCAGTTACAATTTGTGGATCGGTGGGAAGGGGGGTTTGAATGTCTGCATTATCACCCTGTTGGACTGCAGCTGGTCTGTCTGTGAGCAGTACTGCTTGCCCCCGGGCATGCTTAATGCAATCATTGCTATTCTCGGATGTCCAATGCATCTGGCTAGGCAAAGGTTGGAGGATACGATCCTTGCCCATGTACCCCTAGGTTTTTGCATGATGGTGGATGCGCTTGCAGGAGGTGTGGCTGGACCAGGAGGATGCGGCCCTGCTGAAGGAGGGGGAGGAGGTCACCCTCATGGACTGGGGCAATGCCATCATCAAGGTGCCCCTCTCTCCCCCACCTCCCCATTTCCCAAGGACATCCACCATGGCTGCGCTTCCCTCTCAAATGGGCCATGTGTGTGGCGCACTCAATGTACAGAACAAAACGGCACCATGTTGTCCTTGTAGAATGAAGTGCAGTATATTCAGCATAAGAATTACGAGGTAAATCCGTGCTGGTGCGTCGATAATCTCGAGGTATTCCTTTCATCATGAGCTTTCTGCAAATTTTGCAAGCGAACAAAGACTAAAAGGCTGCCGAGGCTCCACCAGGCCCTGTGGCTGGGATTGGTCCAGGGCTCAGAGCCAATTCGTAGGGAAATTCTTGTCATCACTAGATTCTCAATGATCCAGTCTGACAGCATTAGTTGTATACTCAGAAGGAAAGATTGACAATTTGCTCTCCTGTGGATTAAAAATGGCTCTTTCAGCCAATGTCTGTCACCTAGAAAAGTCCCCATTGGGCACGATGCACAGGCCATAGAAAAGCACTTACAAAGCCAATTGCATGCAATCGCCTGCCAACTCCCCAGACCGACCAGCTTTCCAGCATGTCACCCTGCACACTGTCGAACAAGCAGTCTGTCTCTGCTGCGCGATCCCCGCACAGAGTACGAACAGGAACACTCGATCCATTCTTGCCCCAGATCTTACCAGCAAGTGGCTAACAAGGGAGTGTGGGAGGCAAGCAGGCTGGAGGGTGTGACTCATCTGGAAGGCAGCTTGAAGGCCACAACCAAGCTGGCGCATCTCCCGACCAGAGAACACCTCATCCATTCTCACCCCCTGGTCACCCTGGCAGGTGGTAAATAGAGAGGGCGGGCAGGTGAGCGGGCTGGAGGGGGTGACCCACCTGGAGGGCAGCGTGAAGGCCACCAAGTGGAAGCTGACGTGGCTGGCCAAGTCCCCCGAGCTGGTGCCCCTGACGCTGGTGGATTTCGACCACCTGCTGTCCAAGAAGAAGCTGGAGGACGACGACGAGATTCTGGACGTCATCACCCCCTGCTCAGTGAGTCTTTGTTTCTGTTTTATTGGAGGGGGCCGGGGGATATTTTTCTGCTCTGGGGGTTTCATCCGGCTTTGTTTGGGGGGGGGAGAGGGGATCTGAAGCGTCTGTGACTGGGTCAGAGGAATTTGCGTGCAGCGCGATGTCATCTCCTCCCGCACTGTGAGCTGCGCTGCCCATCAGGGAAGAGGAGGATGTTGTTTGATTGCGACTGTGACCAGGCTTGGAGTTGTTCCCTTGCAGCAGGAAAGATGAAGAGGCAAGGCAGCAGGGGGGTTGGGGAGGTACTTGTGCAGAGTTGGGGAACTGCTTGACCGGGGGTCCATAAGGACCACCAATCACCTGTCACTCGTGGATCTAAAAATGTTTCTCATGGCTGCAGAGGTGGGAGACGGCGGCGGAGGGCGACTCCAACATGCGCCTGCTGCAGAAGGGCGACATCCTGCAGCTGGAGCGCAAGGGCTACTACATCGTGGACCAGCCCTACCTGCGCCCCGGCAAGCCCATGGTGCTGTTCAACATCCCGGACGGCCGTCAGACGCCCCTCAAGAAGCCCGTCTCCTCCGCGTCAGGTGACTTTTCAAGGCCCATATTTCCAGGACTGCTTCTTGGAGGGGCGCTGGAAGTTCTTAGCCTCCACTTAAACTTCAAGTATCCAGCTCCTTTTTTCTATGGAGGTGTACCGCTGTGCTTGTCCAAAAGATCAAAAAAGTGCAAATTGCTTTCGGCACGTCGAATGAGAAAGGCAGGTGAGGATTGGGCAATCTGCCAGTGCTGGTAAGGAGTATGGTGACCCCTCCAGCCCTGAAAATTGATTGCAGCAGTGTCAAGACCAACACCCTTGACTGTTCTTTGGGGGTCTTTGCAGGTGTGCAGCCTTCTGCCGTCGCAAATGGCAGCCCTGCCCCTCCAGGAGGCGCACCGAAGCAGAATGGCACACAGAAGGAGAAGGCCGGGAAGGGGAAGGCTGACAAGAAGGCCAAGAAGGAGCCTGCGGAGCCAGCTGCCGTTTCCACCAAGGTCAGCCCTCAGCTGGGGATATGTGTGTGGGGCATGGCTGGCTGGCACCACTGAGCATCGCATAAATCGGAAGACGAAACTGCTTCTTATCATCAGACCTGGACTAAATCGATCAAGCGAAGTCAGAGGATCCAGTGAAGAGTATTCAGATCAAAAGGCCTACTCCTGGTACTCGGGAGGGCTTGCCAAATCACCCCTCTTGCATCAAGTGCTAGCTCGCTGTCGAGGTTCCAAGGAGCAAGCGACTGATCAGTTGCGATCGGTTGGAGGCATATCAGCTGTGAATGCCTGACCAGCACAGCTCCTTAATGTCGACTTAATTTCGAACAGGCGTTGCATTCATTGTCAGGACACAGCAGTATAAAAGGCTCCACTGCAGAGCCTCCTGCGCAATATTCCTACAGCACAGCATCCTCTTTCACGCCTGGCTCACAGGACTGCTATTGCACAGGTGTCTGCTCCGACAAGCACGACGCCCCTGAAGAGCGGCGGCCAGCTGCCAGGTGCAAGCCAGGCTTCACCGGGAGAGCCAAGGACTCCAACCTCCGCCGTCTCCGGTCCCCCAGAGACAGCCAGCAGGCCCATCCCCGTGCCCGCCCGCACATCTCCTGAGGGTATGCTGCTACCTCTTCCTTTCGATTGTTTGTTCACCTCCATGGCAGCACCGCGTTGCCAGGCAGGATTCATTCGAGAAAGGGGGAGGGAGATTGGACATTGGTTCTGGGGGTGGAGATCTCCCCACTGGTCAGAAACACAATTTGCGTCGGCGCTGGGAGAGATGCCGTTTGTGATGCTCTTGGGGCAGTTGAGGTTGGTACAGCTAGAGTATCTGGTGCACAGCTTCACAGCAAATATGTGGCTCTTTCGTCTTTGAGGATCTGTCATTTTGGCATTGTGCAGACTCCGACATTTTCAGACCTCGCGATGTTCAGCGTTGCCTTGAATGTGCAGGATCCAGTGGCAGTGTACCCCCAACACCGGCCAACACCCCGGCAAACACCCCCCAAGGATCAGGTCAGCTGCCGCCCATGGTGGGCCGCGGCCTCTCGGAGCTCAGCGGGGCAAGCATCCTGCCCCCCCACCTGAGTAGCCGGGGCGGCTTTGGGAGCTCCGTGCCCCCCACCCCAAACAACACTCCGCAGCGCGGCTTGGACCTGCCGAGCATGGTCAAGGAACGCCTGCAGCAGTCCTCCCCGAAGTCTTCTCCCAGCTAGTGGGAGAGATTGTAGGTTTGATTGCTTTGCGTCGGATTTGTTGTGAGGGAGTGCTAGAGCGTTCTGACAGTATCTGAGCTGCAAGCCCTGTTCTGGCAAGTAACAGAATGCCCAACTGCTTAACCAGTTGTCCAGACATCACTGTAGGAATCCTTGTAGGAGATTTGATTCGTGTATGCCGTGATTGTTGCCTGCCTGGCGCTTTGAAGCGAAATCTGGTGAAAGATACTACAAAATACCATTGGAGGAGCCTAAGAAAAAGCTCTCTCCACCTTCTCATTGGACACTGTCACTGTTGGACACTGTCACTGCACTTCCTCTGCGACCATCCAGTCACGACAGAGGTCGTCACATGCCAGCATCACAACCCTTAGCGGTGTATTCTTCGTGATTAGAGTAGAGCACTTCGCTCCACATCAGAGATAAACGGTAAAATTTCTGTCCTCTGCTTGTGCCCGACATCTAATTCACCTTGAAGCCATGTGCCGAATTGCCCCCTCCGTGAGACGAACGAAAGCGGATTGCAATCGTTTGCACAGCATGCTTGCGTTTCAGCAGTAGATTTTTATAAAGTGTTGAGTTCGTTGCCTAATTGCAGGTGACAGACAAGCTTCCTGTGGAGAGAAGGATAGGGCTGTGATGTCCTCCCCCAGGAAAGCTGGCAGGAAGAAAGACGCCTGGAAAGTAAAGTCTCTACGCAGTACATTTGGCCCACAATGCCTGGGGCACATCTCTACTGCACCCGTCAGCGGATTTGGTTCATCCTTGAGGGACACTGCCTCCAAGGTATGGCCCCAAATAAACCCTTTATACAAGTCCGGGCTAATGAGGGTAACCAGAACTCTACCTGCCTGCTGTAGCTGAAAGGAGAGCTGGTGATGGTGGGGCTTATGTCGGTCAGATTTGGTGCTCGATACCTCCAGGAATGGAATGCTTTGTGACATTCGCAAGGTCCAGAGGGGTGTGTGTGCACTGCAGACGTACGTTTCTCAAGCTGTGGACAGGGCAAGGCTGAAGAGCCAGGGCGGCAACAACTCTCCAGGACCAATATACAGGCAGACGGTGAGTGATTGGGCTCTTCCACATCTTCTTGCAGACAATGAATTTGCGGATCCTGTTGCATCCCAGGCCTGCCGAGAGCTCTCTCGAGTCCAATACTCGAGCTCCAACTCGAGAGCGTGTTGAAGGCAGGCTGCGTGTGGAGGGCACATTGCTGGTGGTAAATTTCGAGACCTCCTGTGTGTAGAAATTTTCGGGGGACAATTTGCAGATGGCCTGCATCAGGGCACCGCTGACGGCGTCAAGTGTGTCTGCAGCCAGCCATAGGCCCCCAGGTGCTTTCCACCATCGCGACACTGCCAGTGCTGGGCTTTCCCTCGGCCAAGCGGCCCGACATGAGCGTCAGGACTGGCGCCCCCGGCCCTGGTGCATACCAGATCAAATCGGTTGTTGGTGAGGTCCTTGATTGTTCAGGTATAAAAGCTTTCTTACCTTTATCCATGCGTTAGTCGAACGGACCATACTGGCGACATCAACACAATCCCCGCGCGACCCCCCGCCCCCTCCCCCCCCATGCTTCAGGCCCTGGGGCGCACCAGATCAAGTCGGTCGTCGATGAGGGACTCTTGACTAGGGACCACAACCTTTTTTTCTCTCTACTGCTTGATTTATGGCTTGACCAGGTCCTTACCTATCCCAGATGCCTCCTTTGAAAGTAGGTGGAGAAGAACGGAAAGCCACGATGGGCATTGGTGAGTGCGCAAGAATTGTGTTGCCAAACGCGCTTTTCCAACGAATAAAGGACTTGTGGCAAAGCAGCCAGGATGAATGTGCGGTCGCAAGCAGCAAGAAATGCCGCTTCTTTGTGGTCGCAATGAATGCTGCCTGCGACTGGACCAGCACCCTGGCCGCTTTGCCACAAGCCACTTATTGCTCTGATGTGAATCTTATCTCAGTATTGCCGTCTTGTCTCACATTTGGCAGGGGAGACTTGCCGATCGGTGCAGGCTCGGCGGCGAACGGCTCGTTTGACAGCACCAAGACCAACATGCCTTCCGTGCGGTTCGGGAACGCTGTCAGGGACGCCCAGAGGCTGGTGTTCATCTCCAAGGAGCACGACAAGACCAGCGGCGGCATCGACAGCCCAGGTTGCCCTTCTGTTCTCTGCATTCTATGAAAGTAGCCACTCTTTGCAGGGAGTGGTGAACCGAGAAGTTGCTGTGAACAGAGATCATCTAGACGACCTGAGAGTGTACCACGCCACTAAGCGCCCTGTATTCATTAAATTTAGAGGCGTAAGAGCGCAAACGCAGCCAATCGTTGCAGACTTCTGGGGAAGGTGAAATAACGAAGGCTGAGTTGGAGATCAAGAGTTTTGGATGAACCGCGCTTTTACTCCTCCGAAGTAAACAAATACAGGGGCACCTAGTGGCATGGTGCCTTCTTAGGCGTGTACCTGGTGTCCACTGATGGAAACCTTTCGTGTAATCACTCCCCGTGAATTTGGGAAGTCAGGTCTGGGGCTGATTGCTGAGCTGGAGAAGTGAGCAGGGGAGGTTCCATGTCAGATCAACCCCCTGGCGACAGAGGTCCTGATGTGCTGGCTGGATTCAAGGGACGAAATAAGGGAGCAGCCAACCAATCGAGAAAGAAACTTGTCAGAGGTAGGCAATTCTTCCATGCAGGTCCCAGCGCGTACAACACGGGCGCCCTGATCGGCCAGAACACCCGGCTGAGCACGGAGCGAGTGGGATCGGCCTCGAAGATCGGCACCATGCCCAGGTTCCGCAACCCGGGGGAGGGGGTCCACGGCGGCACCCCCGGCCCCGGGCAGTACGGCAGCCCCTCCCCAACCCTGGAGTCCCACCAGCCCTGCCTGCCCTCCGTGGGGTTTGCCAAGGCGGGAAGGGACGCCAACAAAAAGGTAGGCTTTCGGGGAACATTTGAAGCAGTACTGGGTCGATCCAGCCACAGCACTGTGCAGCTTGAAATGTATTGCGAGTCCTTGTACGTCGACGCCATTGCCCTTCCATCTTGCGAGCTGGAACTCCTACGCCCACCATTGCAAAGTCCTCAGCAGCTCACTGGGAAGTGAGATCGGAGTCTCTTTCTGCTCCCTCAACAGAGGATTTTTGTCAGCTTTCGATCGCAATCACACCCCTCCCTAGCACCATCCTGTGGCTGTAATCAAGCACACAGGAGGAGCCCAAACGCTCATGGCCAATTGTGACGATCTGCAGATATTCATCAGCTTGGAGCACGAGAAGGGATCCTACGGCGAGAACTCCCCCGGTCCAGGCACGGCAAACCCAGTGAGGTCGGTCGGCAGGCAGCTCAGCTCCAGGGCCAAGACGGCCCCCACCTGGAGCTTCGGCTCCAGCATGCGGTCCCCCATCACGGGTGCAGATGGCCCGGGACCCGGGGAATACTTTGCATGACAGTTGCCGCACCGTCTTGTCTGCTACCCTGATGCTCGCCTTGTGTTGCCCTTAGCTGCTTTCACCTGCCGCTGTGCAAGCCGGTACTCATATGTTTGGACGCTTCTGACATAGCCCTCCCTCATGAACCCGCTGACGCAGAATCGTAAGTTCTGCTGTGACTGTGAAACACCGCACAAGTGATTGAAGAGCCTTGAAGGGCCAGAGGAGTGGGGATGATGCGCTGGCACCACGCTGGAGGATGAGGGGCGAGGGAGGAGCGCAAGATCGTCTCGAGAGCGTTATGCGATGCCAAAGGGGGTGGGGTGGAGCAATTTAGTCAGTGCTGTCGTCAGCAATGCTCAACGTATCAAGCGAGCAACTAGCCAGCGTTCTGTTCGATATCCCTGAAATTTCATCCAAAGCTGTATACCTTAGATACCCATTTGCAATACACTTTCGACAAGCAAAAGGGCACGCAAGGTACACCTCCTTCACGCAAAAGAACAAATATGATCTTGCGAATATCATTCAATACAACAGAAGCACATTCAGCGCAAATTTTGGCTTACAGTCTTCCAAATCTATCCCTGTGTGACGACTAGGTCACAGAGCGTGGCATCAGATATTTCATTCTTCCTCTTTGCTCATTGATTGCTCCTTCCAAGCAATTCTAAGGATAGGAATCAGCCTCAAGGCACTTGAAATTCACTCCCAGACAAGCTGTGAACGTCGCAGAATTGTTTTGTAAGCATAAGGACTTATATGTGCGCGCAGGGGGAGCAGCTATGCAGGACAGCGCCAGGAAGAGGCTTGCCACGATGGCGGGCCACTTTGGCTCGGCTGCTTCCAGCCTGGACATTGGGGAGGTGCAGCGCCTGTTGGAGCACGACAATTTCGAGAACAGGCAGAAGCTGAAGGAGCTGACAAGGGACCCCCTCTTCATCCCGTGAGCCTCTCTTCTTTGTATGGCTCCCCAGCTCATGGAGATTCAGGGAAGTGGTGCAGGCCACTGGGAAGGCAACGGCTCTCGAGGTCATGTCTGATCCAATATCGCTGCTGATCATATTTCCAAATTTGATTGGCATCTCCTCCTTCCCTAGCACTGATTGCTTGGGGATTGGGAGGAAGTGGGGATGTACTGGCATGGCCTTTTTCCCCCAGCAATCATACTCCAGCTTACGTGTGGCACTGCAACTGGCGCATTTACAAATTCCATTGGTTGGGTGCAGGAGATTTGACATGGACTTGAGGGATGAGAGGGACCTGGCATACCAGAGGCTGCTGAAAATCTGTCAGGCTGGCTTCCTGTCCATCAATGACTTCAGGTCAGACCAGATACTGCCTGGAGCAGGGCAAGCATTTGGCAAAAACATACGGTGTCTGCCTTTTCATCCTCAGGAATTGACTTGCTCGTTCTGCTACACAATGGGACATCGCTGAAAGGGTATCTTCACCTCTACATTGTGACGCGATGCATTCAGATGCTCAAAGTGCATCACAGCTTAGGAGAGGCTCAGGGATGATGGTGATCTCTCTAGAATGAATAGCACAGAAGTATTTGATCGACATGCAGGAACAATCCGCTCAACATTTTTGCCCTTCATGAGGTGTGTGCCTGGGCGGACGTGTCAATGGCGACCAAGTGCACAGTGCACGTCAACCTGTTTGGTGGTACGCCTCCCTGCTCCTGCCCACATGCCCTCACTGGAACCAGCATGAAGAGATGACATCATTGGAGTGTCAGCAGACAGGTGCAGACTTACAAAGAATGTACAGGGATGTAGTCGGATCCATGTTCTTATATTCATGTCCTTACCGAGAACTTTCCACTTGAAGCTGCCGCATGCTGTCCAATATTGGCTGACACCCAGCCTCAGCAGAACTCGACTTCTGAGGATATTTTGATGTCTTCTGGCAAAAATGGGAGATTAGCCTTCTGAAGTTAGTACAGGCGAAGGGGTGCGAAACGAAGGATGGCCGCTTGCGGGATTATGACACGGCCAGAATGAGCCTGCCTGAATTGACACTGCTTTATACCTGTAGGCACGGTCTTGAAACTGGGCACCAAGAAGCATCATGACCTGTTGGTGGGCCAGATAAACAGCCTGTCTACCACAGGATGCTTCGCACTCACTGAGCTGGGTTTTGGTGAGCCTTTCTGTCACTTCAGCTGACTTCTGACATTCCTGGTAATGGTGTGATGTATTTATTGTGTGCCAGTCTAGGAGTAGATTGATATTGTATGCTTAGAATGCCAAGAGCTGCAGCAGGGAGAGACTGATTGTTTCAGGAAACAATGCGGTGGAGATGCAGACAACGGCCACTTTTGACAAAAACCGGGATGAATTTGTCATCAGCACCCCCACAACACTTGCACAGGTGGGTCACTGCACTCGCCTGGCTGGCTTTCAACCTTACACGGGCTCTGTAGAGCATATCTTTCGTTTAGAGCCGCCCTGACTCGCTTTTTTTGGGTAGATCGAAGAGACGGCGCCCGGGATCTTTCAATGACTGCCAGTGGACGTCAAGAAGTTCCTTATCATATTGAGACATGGATTCTTTGAGTGGAGCATCTCTGGGAGAAAAGTTGCAAGCCAAATTGCATATTGTGCTGCACAAACAGATTTTCAATGTGAGCTTTTGCTCTGCAGAAATACTGGATCACAAATGGCGCTGTGCATGCCACGTGGGCTGTCGTCTTTGCACAGATGATCATCGACGGAACGAATCACGGCATACACGGCTTCCTGACACGGATACGAAACGAGGTGAGTCATCCTTCTTGCAGACCTGATTTGTTGTGATAACAGCTCTGCTCGGGATCAATCACTGCAGAAATCAGGGAGGTGACTGACAGTGTGAAACTATAAAACGTGGGAAAATCAGCATTCCTTGGATGTGTTTGCCCAATCCCATTTTCTTATACATAACATCTGCCAATCCTCTGAGCATTGAGATGTGGCTGAATCTGATTGTGGCTGCATTGCAGGACATGAGCGTGGTGCGCAATGTGCGTGTGGAGGACATGGGGCATAAGATGTGAGTCCCTTGGTCAGCCCCATGCTGTATATCCTCAAGCCTTCATGTTGCAAAACTTGACTATGCTGGTGTATTCTCCAAGCACAACGCCCTTCTTCAAAATTGCTGTGTGTGCAGGGGGTGCAACGGCGTGGACAATGCAAAGCTGTGGTTTGATGGTGAGCTTCCCCCGAATGCAGGATTTATGAATGTGGTGGGAAAGATTCAGTCAACTGATGGACTTTGGAGGGTAAAATATCCTCTTACGAGCACAAGCATTGTTTGTCTGACCATGAGACGCTGATGCAGGCAAGTGTGCTTGTAAGCTCCCGCACTTGCCCTTTGAGGTTGGCATTTGCAGATTCCCAAACCTACAATGGTATCATTTCTCGCCAATTCCCTCAGCGCAAGTGGTGTCTTGACCACAGGGACCTAAGGCGTTACTTTTGTACAGGCACGAGGGTGCCGAGGGACGCGCTTCTGAACCAGTTCTCCGATGTGGAGCGGGACGGCACCTTCGCGTCCGCCATCAAAAAGCCGCGGGAGCGCTTCCTCAAGGTGGCGGACCAGCTGCTGTCGGGGCGGCTGTGCATCGCCAGCATGATGCAGTCCGGCAGCAAGCAGGCCCTGGTCATCGCCCTCAGATACGCTGGCACGCGCCTGTGCGTGGGGCCCAGGTAGGCATTTCTGATTTGACCTCTTGCCCCCCCCCCCCCCCCCCCCCCTCCCCCCAAGCTATTTGACTCGTCGCTTAGGCGAGAAAAAGGGACGCATTTTTAGGGAGGATATGCTGGCATGAGCCTGTGCGTGGGGCTCAGGGAGGCAGTATTTTAATGCGACCCTCTAGTGCCCCTCGGCCAAGCTGTGAAACTGGTACGATAGACAAGAAGGACAGGATGTCCAAGAGGCATTTTCAATGAGAGCAGCTATTGGTGCTGCCCAATTTCACATTGAAGAGATTGCAAGGGGGAGATCGTTCCCATGTTGGCAATCTGTAGCCAACATTTGATGGCGCTAGGGTGTTCCTTTAGGAGAGTCAGCATTCACAGACTACCAGCTGTAGCAGTCGGAAAAGCATCTGGACGAACAATCAAGAACAATTTCAGATGTCAGTACAAGGAAGCCTATCAGTGCGAGGTAATCCAGCAGAGAAAACCTGTTATCTCATCATTAGACAAGGTGATCCAAAAATATCTTATATCCTGATGCAGGGGCGCCAGCGACACCCCCATACTGGACTACCAGCTGCAGCAGTCGTGTGAAGGCCTAAGAACCCAAAAGTCAAACACTTGAGAAATCAGTGCTCAATCAACCAAGCAGACAATACCTCTCATCTTGTCGTTGAATACACTGATTGCGAGTCTACAATTGGTATACACTGCAGGGGCGCCAGCGACACGCCCATTCTGGACTACCAGCTGCAGCAGCGTGCCCTGCTGCCCCTGCTAGCCCAGACCATCTGCCTCAACCTGGGGCTCAACTACGTCAAGCAGCGCTGGGCGGACGCCAGCGGCTTCTCGGGGCCGCCGCCGGAGGGCGACCTGGCGCGCGAGGTGGTGATGCTTTGCTGCGCCATCAAGCCCCTGTGCGCCTGGAACCTGCAGGTGGGTGGTCGTACCCACATGTGAGATCAGAGAGACTTGGAAGCCAGATGTGACTGTTGGGATTGTGGTGTTAAGCTCTGTGTAGGAAACTTCGGGGCATAGCCCCTTCTGGAATTTTGCTCTTCATCGAAGCTAATTTTCCTGCAGTTCTCTCTTACAATCGTGGAATATGACATCAGAGCAGCATCAATGCCTTTAGATGTGAAAATTGAGGCGTGGAAAAAAAACGCAGTGCCTGCATTTGATGACACCAACTAGCTGGTGTGGCAAGGCTGATTTCAAATGTTGCTTCTGACGACATCATCTTGCTGTGTTGAAGAGCAAGTGGGGATTGCAGTGATACCTGAAATCCACAGGATGTCTTGCAAAGTCATGGACGCCAATCTGATTCCAGTGAGCACCCCAAGGACTTTTCCTGAAGAGAAAGCGCTCACTTGCTGCAATGTCCTGATGCCGATCGAGGTGGAATACACATGTCCTGCAGGAGACTAGCACAACCTGCAGGGAGCGGTGTGGCGGGCAGGGCTACCTGTCCTGCAACCGCTTCGGGCAGCTCATTGGCTTCGCGCACGCGGGGATGACGGCAGAGGGGGACAACCGGGTGCTGATGATGAAGGTCAGCAAGGAGTACCTGAACACCACCCACCTGAGCTCCACGGCAGCCAGGCTGCGGGCAGGGGGGCGCTCCTCCCCCGTCACAGGTCAGCAATTGTCCATGAGCCCTGTCTCGTTTCTCAACAGGGATTGGCTTCAGCAAGCAAGGGTTAAAAAGTTCAGTCCGCTGCACTTCATCTGGGCACACTTGCAATTCTGAACTTGAGGCGATGGAAGGACATGTGGCTCCTTCCCCAGCACAGGTGGCGAATCGTACATGCGTGGATGGAGTGTCGCTCATTGCAATATACAGGACTGGGAGCTGCAGGAAGCGATGGGTGCATTAGAGAATGTGCACGGCCTTGAATATGGAAAGACAAGACCATCATGCCAACCAAGGACAGATGTCAAGGAATAGGGAGCGGAGAACACTTCAGGCTCAACTGAGCTTGTGTGAGGAAAGCAAAGCAGGAACAAAGGGATGATGGAGACATCTAACCAGACACCTGCCGAAAGAACGCCATTGGTTTAGCGAACATAAGAGCTGCTCTCAACCCTCTCTGGCATCCTTACGAATGGGAAACACAACACAGAGCAACCGTTCAAAGGGGTGAGCAGAAGAGACTGTAGGGTTGAGGGATGCAGTAAAAGCCCTACACCGCCGTGATCGAAAATACATTGGTGCCAATCAGCTCTCCAGCTATAGCTCCCCGTTGACTTGCAGGCAGCCTTGGGGACCTGGAGGTGCTGCACACGGTGTTCGTGGCGCGGGAGGGACGCCTGCTGGGGCAGCTGGGGCAGGCCATGGCGGACAAGCAGGGGGACACGTTCGACACCTGGATGAAGCGGGAGTCGGACCTGGTGCAGGCCACCGCGCACGCGTACGCAGACCGCGAGGTGCTGGAGGCCAGCCTCAGGAGCCTGGGCCAGGTGATTTTACACCCGCCCCCGCCCTCCCACCACGCCCTTCCCCACTTGATGACAACTGAGTGCTGGAGGCCAGCCTCAGGAACCTGGGCCAGGTGATGTCCGTTTTTGGCATATGGGGCCCCGCAAACCTCACGGCTGAAATTCAGCGGTGAAATCTGACAAGTATTGTAAAACAGGTGTGTGTGGGTGTTGCGGGGTGGGGAGAGGGGATAGAGTAACAGCTGGCTCTTGGGATCAGGCCTTCTAGCAAGGTTGGGTGTGAGACGGCTTCCCCATCCAAGGGGGAGGGGGGGGGGGGGGGGATTTCTTGTCGCGAGGCAGGAAAGGGAACATGGGACATTGTTTCCCAGCCAGATGTGCCTCGTCATCCTGATGATTCTCTCCAGAGGGTAAAATAGTTCAGAGGCAAGCAGGACTAAGAGTGTCAGCTGAGAAAGCACCGTTCCCTGCCGCTTTGCTTGCTTCTTTGCAGCCCAGGTTGGCTTGACTGAGGCCCTGCTGGACAGGTGTCTGCGGCCACGGCAGAGGTGCTGGGAGACGTGGTGCGCCTGTACGCCCTCAGGCGCGTCGAGCTGGACCTGTCATGGCTGATCGGGGAGGAGCTGCTGCCTATCCGTACCGGCAAGATCGTGCCTGCCCTCATCAGGTGCCATCAATACTCTGACAAAGCTGTCATGCAGGGATGAAGGCATGGAAAGTTGGGAATTCGGCATTGGAGATCTGAACGCAGGAGAAAGGAGAAGGAGCAGAGGGGCTCCAAATCAACTTGTTATATACATTGGGCCCTGATAAAAGGTGTCCTGATTGCGAGATGCATTCACAAAAAGGTGACTGTAGAGATGCTGTGCTACTCCATTCAGCAAGTAAGTCGAGCTGCTGACGTGCTCTTCTTTGCAGGGAGCTGTGTGCGAAGTTGGCAGCTTATGGCCAGCAGCTGGTGGACTCGTTCGGCATTCCGGAGCACCTGGTGGCTGCTCCGATTGCTGCAGACTGGGAGCAGTACAACGTGACAGACAACCAGGGGGAGCTCATCGGGGCTGGAGAGCAGTCCTGGAACCGCAAAAAGGAATCTGAGCTCAATGCACTCGTGGCTGGAGCCAGTGTTGCTTGAGGTGTATCAGCAGGATTGAATTCTGGTACGAGTGTGTTCAGGATGTCGGTTTAGGATGAGGTGTTTAGGACAGCATGCGGAGGGATGACTTTTGCGCGCTTTGTTCACAAAGTGCACAGGTGGTGTTTGCTCCACGTGGCATGGCATGCCCTGTGCTTGTGTAGAATATGAGACCTTGACATTCAGGTCTGCTTTGTCTTCTGCAAGGAGATTTTGTGGCGAAACCTGTTGCTTTGCACTTGGGCTGCTTCACCGCAGCCATGCTAGAATCACTTATATATCTCTACATTGTCTTTAAAGCGTAGGATACAGAACAGGCAGGGCTGTGAAGCTGTTTGGTGGAGATGACTTGCACATGGCTGTCAATGTGCAGTACATTACAGAGGGATCTCATGCTCTGCACACAATAATTTGTACATATGTTTTGTATAGCATTCCACAGATCTAGCCTGCTGTGCATTGCAGAATAGCAAAACATCTTGGGACACGACAGCTGCACCAAGAGTCCCTTCTTCTTGGCAGTGAGTTTGGGCCTGTCACATACTGCCTTGCAATACCAAATGTCTTGGTCTTCAATTTGTCCTGACACAGCCAAACTCACCCCACAAAAATCACAGCAGTTAACTCAATGAAGCTCACAGCATTATGGACGCCTTCCAAAGACGCTAACAATGCCTGGCTTCAGACAGTTTTACTGATATATTAGTTGTATCTCCAAGGGCAGAACTTCTCAAATGCAAATGCATTCCACTCTGTTGTGAGTAGTGGAAGGGCCCATGTAACATGGAAAAAATAATAGATGGATGGAAGCAAAATAGTACAATGCCAAATTTCATGCATTCTTCCAACCAGAGAGCAGTTTCAAAGTTTAGAAGGTGGTAGTATGCACTGTCATGTGCATGAGGCAATATTCTCTGATATGCGTTGTTTGGCCAGCAATCATATATTGCTTGTGCCGCAGTTTGATGTACCTGTCCCTGAGGGGTGGCATGGCCACAGCATGATGAACTGGAGGACTTCAAGATCCCCTGAATGCCCGAGTTCCCTAGCATAATAATAATAATCCCAAAAACAAGGTAGTAAAAGCTGCATCATTCATTCCTTGTAGAGCATCTGCTTTTCTGGTCCATCTCTGGTGCATATCCATGCTCAGAGATCATCAAATTGGGTTGCGCATATTCCAGCAACCTGGACAACAAATGTCGCTCGCTGTTGCCACTTGACTGAGCAATTGAAAACAAGATGCGCATATTATGCTTTTTCAAGACCGAAAATGCCCACAACATTGGCAAAAGGTGGCAGCTTACCTGCTGCCCCAGTGATTGACCAGCGCTCGAGTCCACCTTAAATTCAACGCCTCCCAGATACCTGCCGCAACACCACAAAAGAATTGAGGATGTTGCAATGGCTGCTTCCATCAGTTCAATCGGGATCTTCATAGAAATTGAGACTGAAGGAGGATGGAAAGGGCAGGACAAAAGGGATGACGAACAGGCATCCAACCTGGATTCCACCACTTCCTTTGCCGCATCACTGAAGCTCGTGTAGATCCTGGCATTCAACGTATCGTTTCCAAGACCTGACTCCGAGCCCACCGCGTAAATATAGCTGTCCGTTCCGTAGAAGGACTGGAAGACTGTCTCAGCAACGCCAGCAGTCCCAGACAAAGAGCTGGGGTAGCTTGGATTGTTTGGGGTGGGAAGGAGAGAATTCCAAGATGGGTCTGGCGGATGCTCGCTGTCACCAACCCTGCGTACCAGCGCCGTTCAGATAAACTCAGATAAGTGGTTTGCCAAATAAGATGCAAACCGCAAATGGAATCAGTGCCAAACAGATGTCGTGGCACAATTAAAACCCAAAGCACCTAAATTGAGGAGCGCGGGAAACCTACTGGATGGCTGTGACAGGCCTCCAGAAGTTGAACTTGAATTTCACTCTATAGCTCGTGCACAGGCTGTCATACCTGCAACAAACTCCCATCAATCATCTGTCTGTGTCATACCTATTGGTGGGATAGCAATCCTACAAATGGACTGCAGACTCTGTTCTCGAAAGCTCTAAATACACTTGCAAGGAGATTTAGGTGCAGCTGGCAATTGAGATCAGAAATTGCACTTCTTTGCAGTCAATTGGCGGCAAAGGCAAAACAGTGTCAGCAAGCAAAAATGATCTGGTTGTCAGTGAGAGAAGGACGCTGCTTACATTGCAACATTCAGTAGAGCCAGCAAATTTGCTGTATACTCCTCGGTACTGTTTGCTGGTAATGTGGCGAGTGCCACCTGATTCCTGGAAGACAATGATTCTTGTTTGAGGGCAACATACACAGGAAGTGAATAGGTTTTGGCATGGTACAAAAGATACCATGCACATCAGCAATTTCTTGCTGCAGTCCGCTTACCAGTGTCCCACAAGACCTGTGCCTATGTCAGCCCAGAACAGGATTGTCTCCGTCTGCATGGCAATAATTCATGTTGGGCTGCCACATTGGAATCCCAAGCATGCACGACCATGGCCTTGACGGAACGCTGAGGTCCAGCACACTCTGCAAGTCTGACTTCAGGCATCATTGGTGATAAGAGACGGCTGTTTACCTGGCTGGCTGTCCGAGTTTTGCTTGTGGCACCCCCGAGGAGGTAGGACGCGGTGTACTGGGCGTTGAATTGGTCAGAAGGATAGGGAATAGGACCGGGGACCCCGGCTATCAGCTCTGCAGTCTGGTTGGCTGAGAGGCACATGGGCTCGCTGGCAGCGTATTGGGTGAAGGAGCGGTAGTTTGCGTTGGCTGTAATGTTTCTAAACGCACCAGCAGGTGCCGTTGCTGGAACGACAAGACCCACCGATTGAGATCCGTCATACAGCCTGCAGTCATGATGGCCTTGAACTCTTGTCTAGTCTCTTCAGTGAGAAAATTGCCTTTCGCCCAGCCAGCTTGCTGGAGGGCGTGTAGGCTGATATCCACCCCTTCCCCATTTCAAATCTTCCTCATAAATAACATGCCCTTCATTCTTTTTGTAACACTCGACATCGAGAGTGCACACACAATTTGACGTCAATCTGGGTTGAATACCAATACCATCTATGACCAGGAAAGGCAGGTGAAATCCACCTTGTGGCCAGCCACTCAGTAACCGCTGGCTGAGCAATGGCCTCGGCGTAGTCGAGCTCAGTCTGTGTCAGACCAAGAGTCTGCTTCCTGAACAGCTGGTCGTATTGGGCATAGAACCGGGGAAATAGGTTCATGAGGAGCATGTGTGCCGCGTATGCTGCAAGCATATCAAGCTAGTCACGATTCATGAGCTGCAAAGACGATGCCGCTCCCACAATGCCTTCATTGCTGTAGTGGCAGGAGCAGTGGAGCGAAACGTTGCTGCTCATGTGCATATGTTGGCAGGGCAAGTTTCGCACCAAAATGTGTTTGTCGTCTTGCTGAATAATCGAGCGTAAGTGGTATTGAAGCAGGCCAGTGTCTCACCAACAACAGCAGTGCCATTTGCAGGTGGGGACGCTGCATCGTTGGCCTGTATGGCTTTCCAGACGCCCACAGATTGCAGAGCAAACATTCTGGCAGCAAAGTTGGTGACGTTTGACTCTCGCAAGACCCATTGTGTTGCCTGCCACATTCAGAATGAATTCAGGGGTGGAGCCAAAAAGAGTTCTCTGCTCGCCACCAGTCATTCACATCAAATCGCAGGCGACTGCCAAGGCGGTCAACTCACCACGTTCCAGTCTATCACTGCGTTCCGAGCTTTGTTGCTGAAGCTTCCTGTAATTCATGAAGCGTGTTAGAAGTGTGCAGCATCAAGTATGACTTGTTGCCTGCATGCGGTGTGGGGGTGGGCTGCCCATTGAAGACATCAGATTTTCACCTGGTATTCTGGGAAATATGGGTGCTGCCAGAGTCTCAGGTACAATGGACGAGCTGGGTGTGGTTGCAAGGTACAGACTTGCTGTGTCTGCCAGGGGTGCCCCAGAGAGTGCAGCTGCCGGTGCGATAAGCAAACTATCAGGGTCACTCGTCGTAGGTGCCAACTGACCATTCGCCAGGGTCAAGACTCCCAAAAGTTGTACGCTTTGCGATAGCGACACGCTCAGAAAACTCGTCCGTCCCTTCCATGACACATGCTTCAGCATGGTAGTCTATAATTTGCACTATTTAGGGACGTTGTGCGCGAACACAGGCCGGTAGATGCAAGGTCCGATAAATGACAAATTTGAATCATGACTGGGCGCTTCGTCTCTGCCAGCCTGTGTAGCAGGTTTCTGCAAGCTCAGACGCTCGTCGGTGTAATGTTCCTCAGCCTGCAGCAAGCAGTGCCCTTTGAGCACAATTCACTTGCAGTCTGAGCATTTAGCGCTATATTTGAAGCCTTCGGGATGGCATGGTCGGATTGGCCTACTCTTTTGGTGCAAAGAATGCCTCTGGATCCGTTGCTCCTCAGCAGCTGCTCCAATGGAAACAGATCTGGCTGCCATCTAAGGACGGTCACCCCTCGTGATCAGAGAGTACAAGAGCAAAGTGCACACATTTGCCCGGGACTGATGCCTGAACGGCACATCACCAGAAAGACAGGCAGCAGATCCTTCTCCTAAGATATCTCGAACTTGATGACAGAACCACCCTGTCAGGCTCTGTTATTTTGGTGGCTGAGGACCAAGTAGGTCTCTGAGCCCCTGACATCAAGCACACTGCCCTTGCAATCTTTATCTCGAAGCTCCAAGGCACTTTCTTAGGGCTGATGAAGGGGCTCTTGACCAGCACGGCTACGGCTAATCTTGCTCAGAAGCGCGAGGCGCTTGAAGCAGGAAGCACTTGCGAGCTGCAATGGGAGATTTTGGCAGTTCGAAGGGCTGTAGAACTTCTGTATGCACATCTTTGCATTTCACACCTGGTGCTCTGCTTCAGCATCGAGGGAGGGGAGGCTGCTCATACTTGCACAGATGAAGTAGCCACGGAAGCAGCAAGGGGATGGGGGAAAAAGGTAGTAAGAGCTAGGATCAACAATCTCAACATAGAAATCCAGAAACCGCGGAGTGATGGTTACAAAATGATTTTTTGGCTATTTGTTCTTGTAGACTAGGAGGTGCTCGAAATGTTGCCTAATCAGGACATTTATAGATTTTCCAAAGGAGTAGTCATGATCATTGACACCGTCATATGGGTCCAAGATTGATGTGCTCAATTACACTGTGACACAATCAGCAAAGAATAATCATCACCAGCACTACAATGATTTTGATGTGGCTCTACATCCAATCAACCTCAAGGCAAAGGCAACCTCATTATATATAATTCCATATATTGGTACTAGTTATGAGCAAGTATCAGGCGCTGCCATTGAAAGGGCCGCACTACCAGGAGAAAAAGAGTTGTGCAGCAAACACCACGGAATACACCACAAGATCTAAATATTCATGCAGAACCCTTGAAAGATAACGTACGCGCAACTAAGGACCCAGAGAATATGTCATGGGAAGGACTCCATGGGCCGCCCCTGGTCATTCAAGACTGGCAGCAATAATGTGACCCACTTGGATTCATTTCTTTCACAAACTTTAACATACTCATTCAGATAATGGGCTGCCTGTACTACAGGCAGAGTTTGGCAATAGTCTTCAATGTGATTGAGAGCAGACCCTGTTTGCAAAACGTCAGGCCTGCAATCAGGGCAAACAAGTGGAATTTTCAGGCTTCGATTGGCCTGAGCTCGAGGTAATCCAGCGCCCAACCCTCTTTGTTGTAGTTCTTGTCTCCGAGATCCTGACCCTGCAGGACCTATCACCCTCTCTGACAACCACCTGTGACAGCCTGATCTCCTGCCAAACCAAGAGCCTGAGTACCTGATTGACTTCAGTCAGGTCCGCAAATGGCATGCTGAACACACCATGAGGCTGAGGCTGAGCTGGGACTTCAAGCTCATCACGGATGATTTCGTTGATTGTCACCGACTCTCTCACTACGCTCCCGGCGTTGTAGGCTTCGATGTCCACAGGGAAGTTTCGACCCACTTTGCAATGTCGCAGGACCAGGAGGTTCTCTCCAGGCAGCACGTCCTACAGGCCCATGAATTGATTCTGCCACAAGGACGTGCAATCCAGATTCTCAGCAACAGGATATGGCAATGACCTCAAACGTTGCAGTGAAATTGTACTGCATGACATCCATTTGCCGTATGGAAATACGTTCTACCAATGGCATGATGGAATGCGTGCAGACGAGCAGACACACTCTGTCTCATAGCTGCCAGTTTTAGACCAGGCTACCAGCTCATTGAAGCCCTGGAATGTACAGGCATTGCATGACATTCACATGACCATTCAAGACAGAGAACTTACCTTGAATGTACAGTTGAGGTCAAGGTTCCAGACCCTCCTCAGCTGCAAAACTTCGTCACTGACAGCACCTGGGAGGCTCCCCCTGGCATAGTGGTATTCATGCTCTGTGAGAGGACCGTTTATAAATGCGGCCCCTACCCTGTGCGTCATGTCCTCCTGGCCAGGAGGGGCCTCCTGTTCTTCGCCTTCATTGATCACCTCGGCAGGAGGGATGCTGTCATCGATATTGACAGCCTCCGCGTCATTGGACAGCCTGCGACCTAACAAGCTGCATGCAAAGAGGCTCTCTCTCAGGGACAATGACCGAGCTGAGACGAGATAGGCATGATCAAAGTTCTCTGCCCAGAGCCTTCTTCTGGAAATAATCGCATTGCAGGCCAGTGGCTCTATCGTGTTATGTATAGACTCCGACTGTCCACTGGTGCTGTGCAAGTCGGTTCTCAGTGCATGACAGGGTTTTGTCTACGACGAGCTCTTGATCACGGACTCACACTCCATCCTCGCGGCACGCCATGTATTTCTGAAGGTATTCTGAGGAGGAGGCAAGATTGTGAGCAAGCAACTTCAAGGGAGGGACACAGTGGCAAGCTGCAGTACTGGCCCAGGTTGATTCTGGACCCACCTAGGCATGTGCAGGAACCTGGCTTGTAGGCGCATGAGGCTTTGCTTTATTGGCATCCTGCACTCAGAAAAAAGCGATTTGATGACAACAAGGAAAGCATGTAATCCCTTTACATCAGGACAGATACTGCGTCGCAGCGATTGCAAGTCGTCCATATTGCACGCACCTGGCCAGATATTGCAGTGCAGGTTCTGCAGCAACAGCAGACGCAGCGGCAGCAGCTGCTGGATCTGGTTATGCCATGGGGTTGATGACAGGTGCATGGGCCTCTGGTGCGTATCTCAATTTATCCTGCAGGCAATCAATTGGGCCTTCAGAACCCTGTGTGAAGAAAAGCTCATGTATCCAGATCCCTAGATGACTTGCTTATGTAAAGAAGTTCCTAACTTCAGGTCGATGATCACCTGCAGGCGGTGAAGTAGATCCACAGTTTAATCTGAGGAATAATTGCTTATTGCAAACACTGCTGTTTTTGTTGGCATGTTGGCGTCGCAGAGCTCACCAGATACAGTCTCCGTCCAAGTGTGACTGCCAGCAGAGCTCCCACTCCAGCAAATGCAGAAGTCAACGCTGCCAGACTCGAATTAACGCTGGCCTGGAATGTCAGCTTCCAGCACGAAAGCCCATGTAGAACAGGAAAAAAGAGATCAAAGCCACTTCAAGAACGACCCAGAGCAGCAAATCTGTGAATTGGCGTACCTATAACGACAAAACGATGCTAGGTCAGCAGCTTCTCTACTTTGCAAAAAAAAGTGTTTAATCTACGCTTCTTCGAACGTATGAAATGCAGCAACGATCATGATGACAGGAGCGGGTGCCGGCTCACCACATACACTAAGGCGCGGCTTGATGGCTCGATCTGGTTGACGGTTTGGGAAGCAAGAGTGGCAGTCGTGCTGATCAAATGAGTCAATAATTGCTCCGAGGCTGGGCCGATATCAATCTTCACTGTTCCCCAGGGCATAATGAGAGTGTGGGCGACTCGGTACAAGCCCACTACAGTTTGCCTGATACCGATTCTGAGTGAGAATGGATTTGTGGCTGAGGGTGGGAGTGAGGAACACGGGTCTTCAGCTTGCAAATGGCATTTTCGACTGTCCGTGCGTAAATCTCATCTAGAGGAGTTTGATCAAAAGTGTGTCATCAGGGTCACGTGTCCCTCCGTTCCGTCGGAGGATAGAAATGAGGAATGCATTCTCCCACTCCTTCTTTTGATCTCCATTGTACTTCCTTCAAGTAAGTTTCAAGCCTATAATCAGGGCGGAGGCGAGTCCTCCTCTCAATGACTCGTTTTGTTTGGATGCTTTCGGCTCCTCGGACCTTAAGCCCTCCTCTCAATGACTCGTTTTGATTGGATGCTTTCAACTCTTCACACCTTAAGCTGAAACCTCATTGTGTCAACTGTTGAAAGGTTTTGGAATGGTGCCGAGAAAATGAAGACTGGACTTGCATGGCCTGGACAGCCTTGATAGCAGAATCTTCATCGCAGCTGACGAAGCAGAAATGGAACACACAACCTCAGCTGCCCTGAATCTCACCAGAACTAAATCTGCTGAAGAAGGAACCAGCAAGTACTCTGTCCCAGCCTCATCTCAGGGATCCACGACACATGCGCCGACATAAATTTTCACCACCAAATCATAGGCAGAACAGCCCAGCATTGCACTGTTTGCCACAGGGGTGGACACCCTGCAACCTCAGGTTCTCTTGCAGTGTTAAAGTGTCAAGCCATGCAGATGACCATCCTGCACTTTGCCACTGCCCTTGTGTGACAAAGGGACATGCAGTTTGGGAGGGTGAAGAGGGGGGATAGTTTTGGCATTGATCTGTAAGTTCAAGTTACAAGCATCCTGTTCTGACCTACATCTACCCAAGTACAACCTCATCTATCGACGATCTCTCCATCTACGATAATTTCTTCGCTATCATACACTGCTTCTGAAACACCTACAAGGAAGACAAGAGCCGCAGTGTGAAAAGAAGCCCACTCATACAGGGCACAGGGGTCCTTGCGGCAGCAAATTTGATGGTCCCTTCATGGTGTGGGGGATGTGGCCTGCATGTACAATCAAGGTCAATATTGCGTACTTGAAGCACAAAATCATATACCATTGTGGCACAGGCTAGCCAAGAAACCCCTCAAGACCGTGACCCGTGCGTCACTTGCTCAATAAAGCAAAGTAAACGACCAGAAAGAGTTGGAATGCAAGATGCCGCCAGCGGCGATAAAGTCCAAAGGCACAGGTTGGCAGAGGAGTACCAGCTCAATGGAAGAAGCTGAAAGTGGCACGTCCCAGGGCATTCTCGATCACGATGATGGAGGCAAATGCCACCATTGCAAGCCTTCCGTTGTAGATCTGCATGTGAACACAGGTCATAATTGTAAATGGAACAGACACCAACAGGCAAGTCAGAATCAAACGATAGTACAAAGCACATATGCAAGAGCAAAAAGCAGCAGCGGATGCTCACCTCAGCCTTCTCACTGAAGAGGTCCCTCAGGGGCCTGTCCCAGCGGTCAGCCTTCTCTGGGCTGACTCCCCGCAGAGACGGGATGATGGAGGCGGTAACAAAAGTGAGGAACGTCAGAGCGATGGGCACGGGTGCCTTCTGGACTTGCTGCAGCACGCCGACTCCAGTGTTCCACTCCGCAAACAGGCAAGCCAGAATGCCGATCATAGCCAGCCGGGAGTTGGCCCGCTCTGGGATTGGGGAGCTGAACGACATGATCCTGCATGACACCTAGACTTAGTGAATTTAATGGGCAAACACTACAATCCTTTGTATTAGCTTCACTACATGTCGAATTTTAATTTGAACAGGAAATTTTACAGGCCCATATAATTTGCTTTACCGCAGCAAGTACGCAAAAGTTTGGAGAAAAAAGACTGGCTGTTGAAATCCGGTGCTGAAAACCCCATTTTGTCAAACCCTTGCAACTTTGATGCAGGCATCTGGTCAAGGATGACCTTGCTGAAAGATGTGTGGACCACTTGGAAGGGAGAGGAAGGGGAAGTGTATGGTGCCTGGCTGTTTTGTGCCTGGAGCTGGAATTTAGAAGCTCAGTTTCATACCAGTGCCCCCCAATGATGCCGACGACAACGCCGGCTTTTGTGAAGTAGAGATGAAGAGTTTTTACACACCCTTCTTCGTAGCTATCTCCAAACCCTTTCTCGTTGATGGAAAATCAATGCCCGAAAGCATTCCAAGCATAATCAACTCAACTCCTTAACAATGTCAGTCATTGCACCCCTTGTGTGGGGAAGCAAGCTTTGGGGCAAAGGGTGGTATTGGTTATATATTGGTGGACTTGTCCTCTCTTTGTAAGTGCAAGAGAAGAAAATTACGCTTTGATGAAAGAGCCATAGGGTGATGCCAAAGTCCACCAAAGGAGAATTTTGAAATGGGGGAAAGAGAATTTGGGAGTTTGAAGGTGCTGGGTGACTAAAATTTGACAAAATTTTGTCACATGATCAAAACATCAAGGTCAGACTAGTGCGGCACAAATCAATCCACGTCTGCTGACGATATAGCAGGAGACCAACATGATGGTAGGCATTACTCACTTTCCAAGCGTGGTGTCTTGCTGCTCGGGCCTGGTCTCCTCCACGCTGCGCTGTGTAGTGCTGGTTACTGCGTCCCTGGCTGCAGGTCCCACCTTGTTGTCGAGCACATCCTGGATCTTGTTTCCAAGACCCTTGGCCTCCTGTAGACAATAAGCGTGTTAGGGGGCTATTGGTATGATGAATTTCCTCAGTCGCACCGCTTATTCAGTAAACAATGAATATTCATTCAGGTGGTGTCCAGTAGGCTGGCATGCCCCGCGATGTGTTGCTGAAAATTCAGTAACGGATTTGAGATCCGAACGCAGGGAGTTTTGCATACCTCAGTAGGCTTCTGCGCCCTCACGACCAGGCGGGTGGACCTTGTGACCTTCGCTGGTGCCTTCAATGTAGGCAGGCGGGGAAGAGTGTTGAGAGTGAACATCTTGACTGGATTAAGCGCTGAATGTGGTGAGCGATTGGTCGGAAATTGAACGTCTGGAAAAGTGCTTTGTGAATATGTAGGTATCAAATTGTCCGAAAGTACTTTGGGGGGAACTTCCTTCTTCACGCTGAGAGGTCCACGTTAGTGCGGAAGGCTGGCAAATGCGTCATAACGGGCAGTTGCTGACAATACCAAGCTGAGCCGCGAGAGGGGCACGTCAGCCATCCTCCCGGCCTGCCAATTGTCCTTTTATCCCCAAACTCTTCCCAGGCTTCTCAGCTTCATCTCACCTTAAGCTTCCTCACTCTCCACAGGCTTCTCAAACTTCCTCCACTTCCTGGCTTTGAATGATGATGAGCACCTCTAATCAACAAATGCCAATGTCAAGTGTCTTACGAGATTGAGTGGCATGATGTAATGCGCGATTCTAGTGTGCATTGCAAGGCGCATTTGACTGCCAATCCCCTTTTTCATAGCCATGATCAGTGTTCGGCATTGCAACATACATTTGGGCATAACGGCCTCATTCATTTTAAGAATACTGCAGCCAAAATCCAGAATTTCACGCAGCATGCAACTCCGCCCAAATAATGCTCCCACATCAGTCTGTAAAACCACCACCCGCTACTCCTTCTCACAAGCCTTCGCCCAGGTTGTTGGGAGAGTCCAGGTCCTCGCCACAGACGTCCATGAACCTGTAGTTTCTAGACTCGTAGAAGCCGATACGCAGGAAGTGCCCCCAGGCCTCCCGGGCCGGCAGGGCCCTGCCCTCCAGCCTCAGCTTGTTGAGGTCCTCGTTGGCCCGGTTGTAGTAGTTGGTGTCGAAGCAGTTGTGGCTGCGGGCCAGCAGGTCCACGCAGTTGAACCTGCACACCATCCCGGAGCCTGATGGCCTGGACAGACGTCAAGCATGATTCACCCTTCTGGGGAAAAGATCCTGGCCCCCCATTGCTTCCCATGGGACGGTCGAGGTCAAAGATTGTCCTGTCCCAAGCGCTTTGGAGACTTTGTGATGCTTGTCGACCCAGATTGGGACGCTCTAGGTACCAATGACGTGGTTCCCTTGCACATAACAAGACAGTGCTTCCCGGAATTACCCTAGGAGGAGATTTAAGAGCAGGGTGCCTGCCTGTACTGCCTGTCCTCGAACTGTCCGGACTGGACGAAGTGGGCCCACAGCTCCTCGACGGGCCACGCCGCCGTCTCGGGGTTGCTGCGTGCGTAGAATCCAAAGTCGAAGCAGCCCGGCCCCCGGCGCTCCATGTAGCTGATCATGGGGGCACGGAACAGCATGGGGTCGAAGGCGTACATGTTGGACTTTACATCCTCGGTCAAGAGAGCCTGCAAAATAATCAGCAGGGCTTAGAGGCTAGGGCTGGCCTTGGTCATGGAGCCAAATGCAAGTCTAGGCCACGGTTTTTATGCTTTTGATCGGTCATGATGGCTGTGGAGCAAATTGCAAGAATTTAAAAAGTGGATGGGGCATGGTTAGGATTGCAGTGTTGGAGCTTCCCTGAAGGCATCGCTGCCTGTTCTTTGCTGTCAAATGAGTGGTTACAAGTCATACCCTGAATATTGGCGTCCAGGGAAAAGCTAAAGGTAGCCTGGCATCGCCGTACTGAGCATGGGTTTGGTGCTTGGATACACCAGCAGTCCTGATGTGGAAGAATCATCATTGCATGGTATGGAAGGTCACCTGAGCCCCCTTCCAGGCGTCGTACTTCTTTGCGCTCTTGGCCATCGACAGGCTCTTCTTCAGCATCATGTCAGTCACTTCGACAAACATCACCTGCAATCCACAGGCACCCACCATTCACGCCTCTGACAAATGTTGCAAAAGGTCCTTACATGTTGGTAGCATGCTGTTTTGAAGACCTGCATTGCCAGGCCTCACCTCCATGGGATGCACGCTGATGCCGTCATAATAGTGCTCTCCCCCGTTCGCCTCCAGCCCAGCATTGCACCCCCAGTTCTCCTTCTCCGCCCAACGCACACCTGCATTCCACACCCATCGTGTGGGTCATCTCAGCCAGGCCAGGGAGGCACCTTTCAGGGAACCAGGTCGTCCAGGATACATTCAGTCCTTACTGAGGCCCTGATTTATGGCATGGTTGCCCTGCTGGCGAGCCACTTGCTGCTGGACTGTGACAGAGGGAAGGCCACCTTGGTAGCGCTGCATGAGGCAGTCCATGTTGTATCTGTTCTCCAGGATCAGCAGGGACGCCCTCAGCGCCGAGATGGCCTCCGCGTTCGGCAGTTTGCCGCCGTGGCACGTGAACACGCCCCCGTCTGCGATCATCAGATCCAAGCCCACCTGCAAAAGCAACCTTTACAATCAATGCTGGGCGACGGGGGCGGGGAACGAGGTCTGCATCCATCCCAGTCTTGATGGAAAGGAACGATCATCTGCATGGCAAACCTGAGCCAGCAAGCTGGTGGTAGACTTCCAGAGGCAGGATCTCCACCAGATGGCAGCAAAGTCCGCTTGATGATTTTGGGCTCTGTGGAGCCAGGAGAAACCCTATGGAAGGAAGAAACGCGGATGACTCTATAGGTGAGCTTCTTCTGGGGCTAATCACAGGTACGAATTGAGAGCAGAACTGCAAGTGCTGACAATAGCTCCCTTCAGTTCAAAGTATTGTAGTCTGCTGAATTCCTTTCCTCTCATTCCTCGACCCTTCTTTCTAATGCAATTAGGAAGCATTCACTGGAGTTCTCTTCTCGTGTTGAAAAACTGACACATGAAGCGCACCCTGTCAGTGGCCAGCATGTGTGGCGGCAGGTGGGGCACTCCGTGGCGGCGCTCCGCCTGGGGCATGCTGGGCGGCCAGTCCACGTCCTGGCAGCTTATGAGGGGGCCCACGAGCTTGGTGTTGTTGTCCAGCTTGCTGGTGAGCAGTGTGGACCAGGAGGAGCCCTGCGTTTACCCCAGCAATGTTGGTTCCTGGGCGGAGGATGCTCAAAAGTGAAACACTTGTGCCTGACAATCAGAGGTTGCTTGTTTCAATCCAGAGTGCTGCCGGCCTGATTGATGGCCGACAGCATGAAACTTGAAACCTGTTCTGTAACAATGAGCGCAGCTTGTGTCGCTGCATTTGAAAGCAATTCCCCCTCATTGTGAACACTGCTGGACGGTACATTCAGAGTCATCTCTTCCACCTTCCACCATCTCGCTTCAACGCTCGCTTGACATTTCGATTCTGCTTTGACCCAGGGGTGCGTCCAAGTGTGGAGGTGGTGGGCTGTGTAGACATGAGGTCCATGCGCTTTCAAATGCACAGAGAAGACAAAAGTGGCATTCAAGACCATTTACTTGATATCCCAAGCAGCACACAGCCTGTCCTGCAACTCGATGTCGATTCCGAGCAGACAAAGCACCGGCAGGAGGCTGACCTGGACGTAGGCGGGCAGGAAGGGGCCCCTGAGCCGAGAGGTCAGGGTGATGAAGGAGGTGAACTTGGACAGCTCCACCTCCGACGACTGCAGCAGGTTGCCCACCGCCTCCCAGACGCAGATGCCGCTCTTCCGCTTCACGTACCTCACTCCATCCAGGGGCAGCCGCGGGAGCGTCTTGAGGTCCTGCAGCCATGACAGGCTGGCGATGTGGAGCGAGAACCAGGATGCTGTTCTGATCCAGCTTGGGAGTGGCATCGTTCCCCTCAAGACACATGAGGAGCATGATCTTAATCGAGATCACTGAATTTCCTCTTGATGTCTTGGTGCCAGCCAAACTGCTTGCCGTAAATGATGCAGCACTCTTATGGGGCAGCACTCTTGTTGGGCAGCACTTTGGTGGGGCTGGCATTGAGGCAAGCACTTCTGTGGGACTCTCATTGAGGCAAGCATAAATGCTGCCTCATTCTGAAGTGTGGAGTGAATGACGCAGGACTTCTTGGGCGATTCCCTTGAAGGAAGCAGATCCACCTTTAAGAGAACACCTCGCCTGCCGATCACCGCACCACCTTGTTTCGCCTACACCGGATTCTCCCCTCACATTCCCCACATGTGAAAGGATTGGAATGAGTGCAGGGCTTTTTAGAGAGAATGAGATATCAGACATCCTGTTAGCTTACTGATTTATGGATCATGAAGGGCTCCTTGCACACGAAAAAAATAATATGGGGGCACCCCACCCTCTTGGGATCCACCAGGATGATGTGGGTGCAGCCGTCATCCTCCCGGATGGCCTCCCGCACGTAGAACCGCAGGTTGGCATCGTTGGCCTCGTCCTCCGTTTCCAGCAGCACGTACACCACCAGCGGCTTCTGTGCCATGCCCGGGAGCTGCGGGCGTGCCTGGGCCTGCAAGGCAGGGGACATGTGCCGTGGAAGGACCAAAGCTTTTCTATTCCTCTGGAAGCGGTGGCCTGTGGCAACGCACAGCAACTTTTCACAATTCTGTGGATGTGAAGGTATACGATTCGCCACTGAGTATATATGGACGGTGGCAAGGTCCCAAAGTGGGATCAGAAGGGCATGGGGCCAGGTGAGCTGACTGTGACTTCTTCAGGGAGGAGAAGCTAGGTATCTTTGTGCAGAAAATTTTGAAGGCCACATCCTGCAGGCCGAATC
The DNA here is from genome assembly GCA_004335615.1 of Chloroidium sp. JM. Lineage (NCBI taxonomy): Eukaryota > Viridiplantae > Chlorophyta > Trebouxiophyceae > Watanabeales > Watanabeaceae > Chloroidium > Chloroidium sp. JM. The sequence goes on from QAXI01000413.1 coordinate 282,771, forward strand.
CACCTGGAGCCACAGTGCAGAACTCGCTTACGAACATCACTATCAGGACGCGTATCGCATTCTCTTTTCAGCCAGGTCAGGAATGCATGCCCGCCCAAACACCCCACACAGCTGAACGTATAGAAGTACAGCCAAGCACAGCCCACCTGTTCCCGCAGCTGGTGCCTTGCCGCCACCATGTCCAGCGGCTTGACCAGATCCGCCGTGATGGCCACCCCCGCCAGATCCTGCACCTGCAGCCCCACCTGGGCAAGCTTGTCGCTCACCAGTGCCTGCTTTTGTGCCAGCTCTGTCTTCCGCAGCATCTCCGTAGCTTTGCCGTCTGCCTCAGAGGCTGCGTTGCCCCTGCAGTGTACCTCCTATTGCGGCAGCTTTGTTTCAGGCTCTTGGCTTGTCCCCCGATGTGCGAGTGCTTGTCCCTGTTGTCTATATTGTGTGAGGAGGATTGATTGTGCAGAAAAAGGGAAGTACCCATGGCCATGATGGAAAATGCTGCTGCTGCAGATGAGCCCCGTGATGAGGATCAATGCCACGGCAATCAGCAAGGTGGAGAGGTTGACGCCTTTCGCTGTTCTGCGTCTCCTTTGCATGCCTAGAGCATGGCGAGCTTCACGCCCCAAACGGTCCCACCAGAACTCCTTGTGACCATCTGAGCGCCATCAATTATTTTTGCAACGATTGCTTGACTTCTCCCCTTCTCCTTAACGAGCTTTCAAGTTCATGCAAACTCACAGCTCAGGCTCGAGCGGCCTGTAGGCAAATTGGCCTTTTGTGAATGCCAATTTTGCCGTCGAAATGAAAGCGTGCAGCGCACTTTCATCAGGAGTTTCAGGAGTTGTTCAAGAGGAGTTCACCGACTAACGAATCAATGGGAACTCGAAGATTGCTATATTAAGGTGAAAAAGATGTCGTGCAGAACGTTCAATTACTGACAAACGCAGCCAATTCCACGATTGGATCATTTCAGCACCTCCTTTGAATCCGAGATTTACGACATGCCATCCTTATTGCTCGCTACATAGCTGTTTGCAATGTGAAAATCAGGTCATTCATTGGAGATGAGTATAAAGTGCGCCGCAGTCGTCGGGCAAGCGGTGGGTGCATTTTTTTCCTTTACTGCATGTGAATTCAGTGCGAGTTAGGGAAGCCATGGTTTTGCTTTCAAGGTGCCAGTCGATTATAAAGGATCGTCATGCATTGCTGAAGGGCTGCTGTCATGCTGCAGAACAACCCTCTGTACCTGGAGGTCTTTGACAGCAGCTCGGGGGAGGATATATTGCAGTTTCACCACATCGTCCACTGCTCTCTTGATGCAGTGGAGGGAAGAAGTGAGATTTTTCACCTTCAATCAATTACCAGTGTGGCATGGAGGAATGTCCAGAAGATTATTGCGGGTTTGTTGACCCTCCTGGTACCTTGCAGTGTCGACTCCTCCGAAGACGCTCAGCGAGTCTGCTGATCCCTACTTCGGCATGCTTTATCCCACCGAAGACTACAAGGTGTACGGGTGAGACATCCAATCTTTCTGCAGCTGCCTCTATGGGCTTACTTATGATTGCATCACAGAAAATTTGCTTCATCTAAATAGCATTGCTCATGATTGGCACTCATTTTCTCCGACAGCTCCTGCTGAGGTGCAGAATAGAAATTCTATCATTCTATATAGCACCCGTTGCCAGTTTGATTCACACATACTTGCCCAGCAGGTATGTGAGCAATACGAAGATCAAGTTCTTGCTGGTTCTGGGGGACCCAGTGCCAAAAGACGACGAGTTGCGGATGGTAGGGGTTCCTGCTTTCACAAGATGTTTCCTGGTGTTCGGGGTTGGAGCAATCTCATACGCGGGAACCTCATTGTCCTGCCGTGCGAATGACCCGCCACAAGGCTTCACAGGGCATTGACAATCCTCAAGTCTGTATGCAGATATTCAGAAGATTCCATGCAGCGTATGTGGACGCCATCTCAAACCCATTCTACACAACAAACACAGTATGGTCCTCTACCTGAGCGTCTGAGCGCTTGGCTATGCATTGGGGTTGCGCAGTGTTGATAGCAAAGCTGCATTTATAGAACAATGTTCGTGCCATGCCTCAAAGTGATGGGGTTCATAGGCCTCGGGAAGACAAGCATTGTTCACATATACAAAGAAATTGAAGGGGGCAAATGCAAGTGAGGTGGATCATTCAGACTCACAATGATCTTTGCTGTGAGCATGAGGTCTGCATCATGCTCTAGAAGCTAGGGATAACGAAGACGGGTTGCCAATATCCCTGCTCCATTTGAGCATTCAGTCTCAACCATACTCAATCCTTCCTTGCTGCGCAGGCCATAACGTCACGCAGCTTTGATGCCAGCGTGAGAACCATAGTGACGACAGTGTAGGGTGGTGGAAGGCCTGAGACGCCAGTATATGCTCGGAGGAGTTACTGTTCCCACTTGAAACAGAAGGGGAAAAGGGACTTAGACAAGACTTAGCTCTTAGAAGGCGGAAAGCACACAGACGTCATGTCAGTGTTGTGTGCTCTGCCTGTAGTTACATCAGTGCTATGGTAGCTGAGAGCTTTGGTAGCAAGGGTAGTACAGTTTCAAATTCCAGGAGGGGTAGGGGTGGCTCCCCCTCCATGACAGTGAGAAGTGCCTTGAGCACGAACATTTCGGAAGGAGGAGGAGGAGGAATTGAAGCACTTGGAGACTCTGGTCACGAAAGTATCTCGTTTCTAGACGCCCTTGACAGGAAAGCAGAAGAGACGGAGGTCAGTCGATTTCGTTCGTTGCACCATACAAATTTCCATGGATCACCGATTTCTACTTATTCCTCACTAATTCGCATTGGACTCAACCTCCTGTCACTAAGTGCTTCACATAGCTGTTCGCATGGGAAGGTGCATTGTCTGAAATTGGAAACTTCAGGACGGCATATATGCACATATCTCGCTGGGGCGTGTGATGGTAGTTCATTAGTGGAGAATCATCTTGGAAGCATATCCTCTTGACACACACTTTTCAGGTGGGTGGCAAACTAGGGGACTGGTGCAGATATGTTGGACTACTTCTGCATATTCTCAAAAGGTGGGGCCATTCTGTGGACCTGGCAGCTGACTGCCCTCCGAGGCAGCCCTGTGGAGGCCCTCATCAGGACGTGCCTCCTGGAGGAACGCTCAGGAGAGCAGAGTTTCACATACAAGCCACCTGTGGGATCGTCCTACACCCTTAAATGGACCCTTGATAACGTATGCCCCCTCATCTCCAAACAAAGGCTTTAGCGGCCATTACTGTGTGTGCGGCAGAGGATGAAGGGGCAGCGTTGACCAAGGCATGGAGGGTGGGGATGTCAGGCGACCAAGATACTCTTGCTTTGGCCGGCTTTCATCCTTGTTCTACTTCCACATTGCTGGTAGGATGGCTTTGATTGCAAGCTGGAAGTCCCAACATTCAAACGCGTCAGGATCGATTCGTAAGTGATACTCCACTCAGGCCAAGTGTAGGTAGTGAGAGCGGCAGGATTCGTCGAGATCGGCAACAGGCTGGATGCTTGACCATCTGCAGCAGAGATGGTGATCAGAACAATTGAGTATGCTGGATGTCACAACTTTGCTGGTGCAGAGTCTGGGGCTGGTCTTCGTGGCGGTGTACCAGCACACGCTGAAGCTGCTGTATGTGGACAAGTTGCTGGCGCGCGTGAAGGAGCTCTTCTCCAAGCAGTACTCCCCCAAGAAGTACGACTACCGCACGTTCGAGGGGCAGTTCAAGAAGGAGCTGGAGAAGGCAGAACAGAGGGCGGACACGCGGCAGCGCATGCAGCAGCCCACGCAGGGCAATCTCACCCACAGAAAGGCAAGCCTTTGCCGCTTGTTCGGTGGCTTCCAGGATGCAAATAATGTCGACATGCGCAATCAATTCAAGCAGAATTGTAAATTTCCAGAGTTTAACATGTGGGCCGCAAAGCAACAAGGGCAATGATCTAATTCTCCAGGAGGGGATTGTGCTGATGCTGATGAATTGCTTGCAATTTGCCCACTAAGTATGCATGCATGAACCCATGCATCCCCTCACCTCTTCACGTAGTCCTTTCTCTACATGTGCTGCTTCTCCCTAGGATGTAACAGCAAGAAGCATCGTATCATTTCACATCTGATTGATAATCGCAGCAGGCTGCCTCAAACCCCCTCCTCCCCCTATGACCCAGTGAACTGATCGATTGGACAGTGATCAACACCTATTGGAATGTCCACCAAGACTGCTGCTTTATAACACACAGTTGTCAGGGGACGGTAAGTGGCGCCTGTGGATGCAGGGTGGAGGCCGGAGTACCGGCTCACTGGCTTCCGGCGGTCAGGAAAGCAGCTCGGAGGATGGAGAGGAGGAGGACACGGATGCCTCCAGCCTGAATGCCAGCTACGAGAACATCACCAAGCTGGCGACCCAGAACGGGAAGCCACTGGAGGGAGACAAGGTGCGGCTCTTTGGCTTCTGCAATCTAGATGGCTATTATGGACACAGAATGTTTCTGTGCTCAGACTGAGATTGCAGATTGTTAGGGATAAATGTGCAGTGCTGGCCGTCATCTGCGATGCTTTCAGGGTTGAAAAGGAGGGGAATGAGAGTGCGAGTCAATTGCCGATGCATGCTGGGGTTGTGGCAGGTGGACGTGACCGCGGATTCCGGGAACGCGGCGGTGGTGAAGGGGACTTCGGACGAGGAAGAGGACGGCGCGTTCGACGTGAGCAAGATCAAGGGCAAGCTGGCCAAGCGGCCCCCCAAGGGGGTGGGGAACGCCAAGAAGGAGAAGTCCGGCAAGGACAAGAAGGGCAACGACTCCAAGAAGTCCAAGAAGGCTAGTCCCTGCCTGGCATGCCCTGTCCATGCTATTCAAGCCATCGTTGCAGTGCTGCGCATATCTTTCCTGACATTGCAGAGCCCAACTGCTGGCTAATTTGACTTTTGCCGCTCTCCGATCTTTCACGTTCAGGCAATGGACAAGCCCAAGCAAAAATTGTGGGTTTGATCTCAAGTTTCATTCGCATTCCTCGGCCCTCGGCCCGGGATGTTATCACTGACAAGTATTCAGGTCACTGAGCAGCGCTACACCTTTGTGATAGCCAGAAAACAGCAAGTTCACACCAGGGACAGGGGAAGGGCGAATTCTCGCCCACCTCACTGCATAAAGATCCTACAGAGAGTCCAGATATCACAGAGGCATGTATGTATGTACATCCGAGGGCAAGAAAATAATTGCATCAAGGCCAGCACATCTGTTTTGCAAATACCGATAGGATTGAGTGTGGGCTGCAGGTGCCCAGGAAGTGGGGTGGCAGCGGCAGCGAGAGGGAGGACGAGGTGCTGGACTTCTCGGCCCCTGTCGGCGAGAAGGGGGAGGCGGGGGTGCAGGACCTGGCGGCGGACATGTCCAAGGCGTCCCTGGTGGACCAGGAGGAGGAGATCTCGGACAGCGAGGACGAGGGTGAGGCCTCCAACGATGCAACACGGCTGATTGTGTCGGCACAATACCTGACGCTGTTTTGCAGGAGGAATAGGTGGTACATGGGGGGTTGAGCGATGGAATGCTGCCTCCCTTTGGGTTGAGGGCTCATCATGAAGGGAGTTTATACAGCTAGACAAATCACGAGAAGCCATTCATGTGTGCAAGTCAGCCTCGAGAGGTTGGCAGCAAGCTTATTTGGGCATATAGCCTGGGTTGCACTATTTTTTTCCACTCCTGCAAAACAGATTTGAAAGCAGGCGCTCCATCACAAATAGGGGGTATGCTTGGGCAGACATCTCCAAAATCATAAATTACCTACAGCAATACACATTAGCAAATTGCCCTGGTTCCTGAAAGCTGCGCCCGTTCAACCCTCAGAAACTCCACAAGCATCCACTTGGCTTTTTTTGAAATCTCACCTGCTAGCTGAGCTGCAAAAAGGCACAGCTTTGCCAGCATCGCTATTGCAGTACTAATACTTCATCACTCTCATACAGAATAGACAATCCAGGAATCGTGCTGCTCAAGCTAATTTTTGTTCGAAGTGATCGACCACCGAATGTATCAACAGCTGCCTTGCCTTAGGTCCTGAATTCTATGTTGATTCAACCCCTCAGGGAATTCATAGCCATTCGCCATAAGCTTCTTTGAATTCTATGTTGATTCAACCCTCAGGGAATTCATAGCCCTTCGCCATGAGCTTCTTTTCGTTCCTCATCTGCTAGACTGCCAATCAGCACAGCTTCGACAATCTGCCCCTGCAACGCTTCACTTCAGCATCATCGCGCATTTTCGGCACTCAAGGGATCGTGCCGCTGATGAGGCTAATTTTTGCTTGAAGTCATCCCCTATGGCGGTTTTCTCCGCAGTGGCCTTGCCTTCATCTCTGAATCTATATTGGTTCAACCCACAGAGAGTAAATGAAAAATTCATGATCACAGCCCACCCATCAGTTTTTTTCACCCCTCACCTGTTAGCTGAACTGAAATTGGCACAGCTTTGACAGCTCCTCTACTGCAATGCTTACATCTGATTCCACCATGCAGAATTGGCACTCCACGAATTGTGTCGCCAGCCTAATTTTTGGTTTGTGTGGCAGACGAGGCGGTGGCCAGGGATGCCAAGGCCGGCAAGACGGGGGGCCTGCTGTCGTCCTTCGTGCGCAGCATCGGCAAGAACGTGATGGGTACGGCGGCCCTGACGCGCGAGGACATTGCGCCCGCGCTGGAGCAGCTGCACCGCAAGCTCATGGAGAGGAACGTGGCGCAGGAGATCGCCAGCAAGTGAGCCCGCATGAGGAGCCTAAAGCTGTTTGTAATTGAGAGGGGGGAGGGGCTCACCTGTTGCAAACTCAAGGCCCTTGCCAAAATAAGCCAGCGGCTTCGGCGGTGTCCATGCTTACAGAGCAACGCCCTTCACAATGAGCCTCAGCACCTGCAGAGTTCGAGAAGGGGGGAGATTTGGGGGGGGGGGG
>QAXI01000413.1:290275-305279 GCA_004335615.1 Chloroidium sp. JM
GGGGGGGGGTAAATGCCTGCTCTGCAGCTTTCGACAATTTGCAACAGAGGCATTGTGGTAGATAAAGGTATGCACTGCTGCACTGCCTCTGGGCAGGTCTGAATAGACTGTATGCGGTAAAGCTCTCCTTTTGCCTGGTCATGCATACCCAGTCTCAAGTAGGAAGTTGGCAGGGCCCCACCCACAGCGGTGATCAAAAATATTCCAGAACCTCGTCTCACTGTCAAAGCTGTCAAAGCCGGCTGTGGCAGGCTGTGCGAGTCGGTGGCCAACAACCTGGTCGGGCAGCGCCTGGAGAGCTTCACGCGCATCAGCAGCGCCGTGCGCAAGTCGGTCGAGGAGGCCCTCACCCGCATCCTCACCCCCCAGCGCTCCATCGACATCCTGCGGGAGGTGCATGCAGCCAAGGCCAAGGGCAAGCCCTACACCATCGTGTTCGTGGGGGTCAACGGGGTGGGCAAGTCCACCAACCTGTCCAAGGTGGCCTACTGGCTGCTGCAGAACGACATCACGGTGACTCCCTCTCCCACTCTCATCTCAGACATGGACAACTCCTAGGATTTTCCACATCCAGTAATGCACGATCCAAGAAGAGTGGTCTTGGAAAGGTCTTGGATAGGTCGTTGAGTTCAGCTTTGCCGGCTGCTGTCATCTAAAATTACGGTGCAGATGGCCAGGAATTGAAGGAGAAGAGGACCGGGGTAATTATGGATTGTCTCTTATACGAGTCCAGAATCCGTCGCGAGCATCTGCTCTCACGGACGTAAATAGATTGCTGTAACTTCGATTCAGTGGCATGGATGGCTGAGAACCCCTGTCAAGAAATGGCCCCAGGGTATTGGGGATGTAGTCAGGGACGGGCGAGCAGTGGCAGGAGCGTGACGGCGGCGGCTTGCGCAGGTGATGGTGGCGGCCTGTGACACCTTCCGTTCCGGGGCGGTGGAGCAGCTGAAGACGCACTGCAACCGCCTGGACATCGCCCTGTTCGAGCGCGGGTACGAGAAGGACCCCGCCAAGGTGGCCTACGAGGCGGCGCAGCAGGCGGCCCGCACCAAGACGGATGTTCTGCTGGTGGATACGGCAGGTGACAACCCCTCCTCCTCAAACCCCATGCTGATGATTCTTTTTACTCTGCTTTATCTACAAGCTTCTTATTATCCTGGTGGTGGCTGTGGGTGGCCGAGTCCACCATGATGTGACGGTGGTGGGAGTGATAGCAGACATTTGACATCATCGTGCAACCGGGCAAGCATTCTGCCCTCATGATGCATCTACACCTATCTCGAATGTCCTCTGGAGGCTGTGACCGTTCCACCTCTCTCACACTTGATTACAACATGACAATGCAAAAGGTTGCACTCCTTCTCGAGGCAATTTGCCCAAGACACCACAGCACGAGTCGAGCCTCATGGCCAACGCCTCCATCTTGTTCGTGGACCTGCAGGCAGGATGCAGGACAACGAGCCCCTGATGCGCGCCCTCAGCAACCTGATCTGCACCAACAACCCCGAGCTGGTGCTGTTTGTGGGGGAGGCCCTGGTGGGCAACGACGCAGTGGACCAGCTGACGAAGTTCAACCAGCGCCTGCTGGACCTGGCCACCTCCGCCCAGACCAAGCCGCACGCAATTGACGGCATCCTGCTCACCAAGTTCGACACCATCGACGACAAGGCACGCCCCTGCCTACTCGTGATTTTTTTAAACGTTTTTGGGGGTAGGGGTGGAAGGTGGGAGGGCAGGGGGAGGGCAGAGTGCAGGGGTGGGCTTCTTGCCTACGCGAGGCTGGGATTTCAGGGTTGGAGCGCATGATTATGGCCTGGGTTTTTGTTTCACTGTCTTTTGCAAATCAGGGAGTTGGTGCGATAGGTTGTGATGGGCCTTGAGGGTGTGGAGGGGAGGCGGCTTGGCTCGACGCTGGCAAAGATTACCAAGTAGATGCATGAGACCTTGTCAGTCCTTGATTCATGAATGTGTGCACTGCCCATGCATGGCGGCGAAGAGCTGGCTGCTGACTCATGAGATGTGCTGACATGGCCCCGGCTGGCATTCAAATCATTCTCTTGCCTGTACAGGTTGGAGCAGCCCTGTCGATGGTGTATGCCTCTGGTGCACCGGTCATGTTTGTGGGATGTGGCCAGACCTACACCGACCTCAAGCGCCTCAATGTCAAGTCTGTTGTCCGGAGCCTGCTCAAGTAGTCAGTAGCTTGGTGGCCTAGTAGTGGACTGAAATTGATTTTCATTTCATTAGTAGGCTTAAACGTCCATACATTATTGTCTCAGGACAAATAAGCCACAGACCCCAAACTCTCAAAGTCATTTCAAGCAGAACAGAGCCTTTTAAGCACCTCGTGCCTTTGGCATTCTCATCTCTTCATGTTGTCCTTCATGTTCATCCCCAACCAAAATCTACCATAGAAACTCCCCAAAATCGTACACCCCAGAATTGCACACGTCGCAAAAGTACTATCAGTTCCGATACTTCTGCATGCAAGAACAACAGCTGAGTTAACACCTTCATCTCAGAATCATTTCAAGGTACTATCATAATCCCGCACATGCTGCGGGATCTCCAGCGTCCCAGTAGCGAACAATTGCTCCAATTCGGCCAGACGGTCCAAGTACTTGACCCTCCCATAGATCTCAGGGATGGCCAGTCGCAGCATGAAGACCCAGTACTTGAGCAACCAGGTGGGGTGGAGAATGTAGAACGCCTGAACAATATCAGCAATCGTGCACAAGATGTGATATTGAGAGCCTTACTAAAAGGCATACATCTTGAATGATGCTCTACCAATCATTCGACCAGCAAAGATTGAAGATAAATGTTGAATGTAAAAAACAGGGCATGCAAATGCCGACTCAGAGATTGGGCAGGAGGGAAACACATGAACCATGAGAAGACCCCAACCCCCCATGAGAAGACCCACCTTCATGTTCCGCTTGTGAGTTGGATGCAGGGCGGCATGTAGCTGCTGGAAGAATATGTTGTCCGGTATGGCTGACAGCTCTGCGAAGGCATTGAAGTACACTAGGTTGTATTGCCGGGAGGGCCCAACCTTTTCCATCTCCTGCAGAGGCGGAGCAGAATCCATCTGGGAACAAGTCACCGAATTCCATTCCTTTCCAGTATCCACTGGTCGGAATGCTTTATGAGAAGTGGTGAAATTATTGCAAGCGAGGACCATACGAGACGCCTGATGTCTCTCACCCGATTTGTCATCCCTGATTTGCAAATGTTGCCAAAATCTGCCAGCCTATGGGCAGCAGATGGCTATGGAGGCAGACTTTCCAGCTGGTCACATTCTGCAAGAACCATTCTGCAAGAACAAGATTCCCACCGCCCCTAGCCACAGGGAAGTGGCCCACCTTCACGATGTGCAGCAAGCACTCCTCCTGCGACGCCACGTTGCGTTTGTAGTGGGCGCCCACAGCCGCCACCGTCACACATCCCTCCCCCCCACCATCCGACCTGGCATCAAAGTAGAAGGCCCGCATCTCCTCCACATGGCTCAGGTCCTTCAGCCGCGCGAAAGCCAGGCAGTCGTGCCTCCACTCATCCTCTGGGGTTGTAAACGCTGCATGCATGATCCTGCTTGCCCCACTTGCCATGATCTAGGCTTGCCTCCCCTGTTCTCTCTCAATGATCTGTAGCAATGCGTGTGCAGCAAAAGAATGTCCTATAATCATTAAGATAAGAATTGCTTGGATGGAAGATCTCCAGGTACCAAAAGGGATCCTGCAGCGCAACTAGGTGAGCGCCTCTAACAAATATAATGCAAGGGCGCATACCCTGCTGCTGCCCCAGCGACTTCTGGCCTGCCACCCTTCCATCCGGGCCCGCAGTCTGCATGAGGAATTCCTGGGCCTCCCCGCCTTGCTGATCTCCCCGGCTGGATGGTTCCGCAGGAGTGGTCCCGGCAATCCAGTCGAGCGCCCTCGAAAACAGTCCCTGCATCCATGGTGGCCTTTTATTGCGCGATCCCAGATGCATCCTGGGTTTCTTGCTCATCTCATGTCTGGGGGACAAGGTCTGCCCTCAAGCACCACCGACACAGCGGCTAAGGCGCAAGCAGGCCGGAGAACCTTCAAAGCTCTACTACCAAAAAGGAATAGAGGCCACACCTCGTTCTGCTGGCCGGATGGCCTTGCTTCCATAGAGACTTGCATGGTGACGTCTGTTGTCAGCCTTTAGAAAGCAGGTACCGTCCTGCAACAGCAGGATTGCTTACATTCAGACCAGGATGCCAGACGTTCTCCTCCACCGTCCTATCAGCTACAAATGTGTGTGTGTATATGCTTGTCGGATCACGTATTCTGTATCTGGATGCCATCAGAATGCTCATTGAAAGGCTTCCGGAGTTGAAACTTTTTGTGCCACCACAACTTGCCTGTCTTCGCTCTGCGTCTGAGCACTCGTCAACAGTCACAGCTCCGAAGATGTCTCGGTGGTGTCGTATGAAGATTTGAGATCGGAAACTGCAATTCTGCCAACTGTAGCTCAATTTCCCGTCATGATTCTCTGCAACAACTCATTGATTTGCTACAAACGATACAAAATCTGTCTCTTCTCTAATCTGATCATTTAGGGGCACCCACAGTAAGAGAAACGGACGGCAGTGCTATTCAGCAACATCAACACAGTCCGTCCTGAATACCTGTAACTTCCATAGTGCAGAGACACAGCACTGATCGCACCCCTGCACACCTGCCATGGACGGCAATCACGGAGCATGGTCGAAATCTTCTGCCCAAGATAGAGTTAGTCCCAAACATCACGTCTGTGACATCCAATCAAGCATCAAACAACGAAAGGGCGCAATGCCGTCTCAGCCCTGGGATCCGTATGCCTCCATCAATTCGAATCCTCATATTGTTTGCAATTATTGGACAAGGTGTGCCTCCATTAATAGGATTACCATCATTTTCTTGGCGTTCCCCATCTCTCAGCAAGCAAGGCCATTGATTAGCGAGGTCATTTGCAGGAGGATGTGCGAGCCGTGCCCACCTCCACCTACTCGCAAGCCCCCCTCTCCCCCACGGAACATGATGGCGGGGACTTCTCCTCAGCAGGCAACCACCCGGAACCCCTGAGCACGCTGGACGAACCGGTGTGGGAGACGGTCAAGCGGGACCTGTCCCGGATCGGGGCGAACCTGGTGCTGGTTGTGTTCCCCTTCAAGAGCTGGGACCAGCAGAGCGCAGCTCTGAGGAATTGGGACCTGTGGGGGCCCATGGTGAGTCTCGACCCTTTTTGCAGGACTGTTTGAGGGTGCGTCAAACACCCTCGAGGGGTGTGACAGCGGGTGCACGAAGAAGTCTGCTGATTGCTTTGTCTGGGGCTGCAGGCGTTCACACTGACGCTGGCGATCACGCTGTCAATCGGCTCGCACCAGGCCTCCACTGTCTTTTCGGTGAGTCATTGCTTCCTCTCTCCCCTCGCGAATTGTTCTCCCCTCACCAAGTGGTCAATGGATGAGAGAAGCACATACAGAGCACTACTCATATTCCTCTCTCTTGTGCCTTTCCTGATCCGGCGCCACAGGTGAAGTGAGGAGACTCAATACCTTTGCAGACTACGTGTTGTAATCAGCTGTACTTCCCCCCTTCTTGCCCGTTGACCCCCTGAAGATTTCACCTCCACCAGTTGTTTCTCCTCCACCCCACCAGGAGGATTGTATTGATGATTACAACCTAATGACAATAAGATGTACAATGCACCTGCAAATCTTTTTGAAACCTGGAGATGCTCAATGGCCAGCAGCTGTGCAAATCCTGGAACACTCTTGACCTCCAACATCGTGTGCAGCTGGTGTTTGGCGTGTGCGCCGCGGGGGCGACCATTTTGACAGTGAACGCTAACCTGCTGGGCGGCAACATCGGCTTCTTCCAGTCCATGTGCCTGCTGGGGTACTGCCTGTTCCCCCTGGACGTGGCGGCCCTGGTGACGGCGTTCGTGACCAATATCATCGCGCGCTGGGTGGTGGTGGTGGCTTCGGTGGTGTGGGCCAGCTGGGCGTCCGTACCCTTCATCGGGGGGAGCGTGCCCCCGGCACGCAGGGCCCTGGCGGTGTACCCCCTGCTGCTGCTGTACACGGCAATGGGGTGGCTGGCGCTGGTCAAGGGCTGACCCGTGTGGGGGCAAAGGGAGAGGAGATTATCGTCAAGGTTGTGTGCCTAAGTCAGGTGGTGGAGGTAGGCATGTGGCGAGGTGGATAAACGCTGCTGGGGTGTGGCGCATAGGCATTGGCTGACCTGCTGAAAATCGCGTGTTTTGTCGGTGTTGGGCTGAGAGGTTGCGTTTGGCTGAGGAGGACGAGGTGGGGGTGTGGAGAACATCACGTTTTAGGCGTGATGCTTTTCCAAGGTTGTGTGAATAAGGGCTGCGGTGCAATGAGCGAGATGTTGCACTTTTCTCTGAAACCACCTTGGTTGATTGGCAGTACCACCACATCCGGCCAGACATCTCTTGTGGGAGACAAAATAGCAGAAACAATCAGCTCCAAGGATAGCTTCAACTTAACTGATAAGTTTATTCGGCTATTTTGGTTGACAGTGATATCATGATCGTTCAGTTGCAGTGAGGCTGGTTTGTGTTGCTTTGCAGCATGACCAACAAAACAAAATGTGCCACTTCAGTCTCGTGCGTGAGGCTACCTCACCAGGAGATGTAAAAAAAGCTAAGGGATTTATTTTGAGCAAACAAAGATGAACACTTGACTGCCTACCAGCATGCAACAAAGCTCATTGGCGACCATGCACAGAACCCAGGCTGGCTATGCGCGCCCTGTTGAGGCTCAAAAGCTTCTTCAGACTGACTTGTCTTGCTGGAGCAATGGGGGGTGCGCTGGCTTTCACGGCCAGGGCTGCGGGCTTCTGACTCCCTTGGCCACCTCCTGTAGATTGTGCAAAATTTACACCGTCAAGAACTCATTTGTCAGCGCTCACCGCTACGGAAAGGTGGGGTCCTCCGAGATCTGATGCTCTCAATAAACAAATTGTGCACCTGCCTCTTTGAAAGAATGAAAGACTCTCAAGGGAATGCAGAGAACATCTATCATTGGTGTTTGCCATGACAACTACATGCAGAACAGAAGAAGGTCACCTTTGGCGTCTTTGCTGCCGTCACTGGAGGGTTTTCGCCCCCCCATCCCCGGCCTGCTGGAGTCCGTCTTTGTGGGCGTCACGCTGCTGCCGGCCTCAGGCACGGATTGCATCTTCGGCAGTCCATACTGGCTCCCCTTGCTTTCTCGCGCTGCACAATTAGGTTGACTTCCAGTGGCGCATCTCTTAATGGGGAAATTAAGCAAGGCAAAGACTCAGATCTGGCTGGATCGAAGACATGATGGAGGGCTTTTGAACCAAGCCATGATCCCTATGATGAGGTCTCTTCTAACAGTTTTGCTGGGAAGGCATCGTACCGCGTTGAGAGGCTTCACCGCTGCTGCTGTGCCCGCGTCTCTCCCATGCCTCAGCGGTCTGCCTTGACGACACTGGGAAAGGCAGCCTGGGCAAGCCGCCTCCTATGTTGGACACCCTCTCCTTGCCTGCGTAGTGAAAACCATAAAACTCAGCACTCGCCTAGAAATGATGATTGCAACACCAGGGCACAGGATTCGGAAGCAGAATTGGTGCTCTGGATCAAGCAGGTGCCGGAAGGAGTAGGGAAAACCTCGGGAGGTGGGATCTGCAGGGGATGCTGGTGGGGAGGCGGCAGCTGCAGACCCGCTTGTCAACCTCGCTGCAGGAGCAGCTCCAGTCGTCGCTGTCCGCCGTGGGGGAGGACTTTGGGCAGTGGCTGAACCTGGAAATGTCAACGAGTTCCTCAAAAGATATTAAGGTACTCTCCATCGTCGTTTCATGTACCGCAGTGAAGGCGAATGCAAGCAGAGTAGAGCAGTTAGATTCTGATAGGTCATATTCATGCAAGCAGAAGCAATATATCTTCAATCTCACCAACTTGCCTTCCCTGTAGCACTCCATTTGGCAAGATGCTGAAATGGAGTGTGTTACCTTGAGCGGATCTGGCGGGCTGGACTAGCTGCTCCAGGGTCGTGGTCCGGCGGCGGGGGGATGCTGCTAGCGGTGGTGCAGCTGCACTGGCTGTGGCTATCGCCGTGGAGTGCCTGCCAGGGCTGAGCATTGACGGCTTTCCGGCCGCCGAGGGCTTGGAGTCCACAGGTCTCCGTGGCGAGAGGGGCGGGCGTCCCTTGCTGGGGGGCCTGGGGGCTTTGGGCGCGTGTGGGGGGCTGCCAGGAATGGGGGGCAGCTTTGTCCACTTGCTGCGCTGTGCCACTGGCCTCGCCACCTCCGGCCAGGAAGTCCCACCACCCATGCCAAATTCTGCGTGAGTATGCACTCTGCTTACAAACTTTGCCAACTGAGAAGTATGTGCACACGTGGAATGGAAACTTTGTCATGGTCTTTGGAGCTGTGTCGTGCCACTGTCAACAAACCTGTCTGTGCCGGAGGTATTCTTCCAGGGAAAAATCAGGTTTGCGGTGTTTTGTTTTCATTACGCTCGAGCAGCGTGTTGGCAGCCCATCAGAAATACTTGCCAAGTTGGAGGACAGACCTGTGGCCATGAATCCTGGCGGAACCGATGCCAGACTCGACAGCTTCAAATTGCGAGCGCCTGGGGAGATGCCAGTGTCTGAATACCTTGACCTGCATAGGATGCCCTCATCTCAGAGATCATGATTGCAAGGGGGTCAAGAACGATTACTTTCCACAATAGCTCATCAGACTGCTGCCTTGCAAGCAGCAGTGAGCACGAGTGTGTCAAATTTCAAGGACAGAGGCCCTGTGGCCTCCCCTCATGTGAGAGATGGAGAGCTTCAGGTGGGATAGCAAATGAGAGGGCTGGGGTCAGATTCACCGCATGAGGCGTCTGCCAGGAGGAGGGTTCTCCAGGAGATCCGCCTCAGCTGCTGGCGGAGGTTGGGGCGGATGGGCGGTAGAGCTGCCTGTGCTGCTCAGGGAAGCGTCCAGGTCCAACACCAATAAGGGACCGCTCGACAGCCCTGTCGGCGAAGGCAGCTTTTAGACCACACCCTTCTGGAAGCAGTTTCTCAATGACAACGGCTTGTTTAGCTGGCTGCATGTCAACGGGTCAATGACACGCACAGGCATATGGTAAGATGAAAATGAGCGATCAGCAGAATTCCTTGTTTGTCAGGCTTTGCGGTGGTGGGCCATATATCATGCCAGAGGAAAGACCTGCTCCAAGAGGAGTCATTCAGAACAGATGCGTGGAGCTTGCCCCTGAAGCACAACTTAATGTGACCCTCTTTGCGCCAGCAAGGCATGAGCCATGCTTGGCAATACAGGGTGGCAAGTGTGTAAGGTAATGAGAAAATATTGCGCTTGGTGAAGGGGTCAAAAACTCACCCGATGTGGTGGGGTTGCCGTTGCGCTGAGCCTCTCGCAGCTTTCGAGAGTTGTCTTGCCGCTGCTTCCACAAGCGCTGCCTCTCTTCCATATAAGCACCTGATGGTTAAGAATTTATCAAGAAACGCCTGTCAGAAGGAATCCATTCTCCAGGGTGACATGCAGTACACAATGTATGTGGCCGTAAAAAAATTCATCCATGGTATTCTCTCTGGAACCGCAATTTCCAATACACAAGTGTAATCGCTTCCCAGTGTACAGCATTCAAAAAATGGAGGGGCAAATTCCTTCAACTTGATCAAAAGACAAATGGACAAGACTATGCTGTGGAAGAAAGACTGGAGCCTAGGGTGCGGTCAGATGAGCCCTATTTTTGGGTGGAGGGGGTTTGTTTTTGGGCCTCACCTGACAGCAGCTCTTCGAGCCGAGGTCCGGTCTCCCTGGTGCCCTCCTCTCTTCTGCCGCTTGCACCTGTCTCAGCCCTCTTGGTAATATGCTCTCCAATATCTGGCGCCATACTCTGCAGCTTGACCCCAGGGTCCTTTGCCATCTGGTACACCTGTGCCCACATTGTAGATCATCAGGAGGATAACGCACAAACAAGATGTCTAGGGCAGAAGCTCATTCTGATCAAATTTCCCAATTCCACTGTGTCCGAGATTGATGTCAAGCCCACTGGACTGTGATTAATATTACACTTGGGCAGCCAAATCACACTGGCTGTCTCCACATCGACCTCCAAGGAAGCAGACCAGATTTCCATCCTCTTCTCGCCTTCCACAACGACCTTCTTCCATAAACCTTGGCCAGCAAAGGCTTCGTAGGGACTAAACGACAGGTGCAATTTGATGACTCTCTTTTCTCCCAAATTACCATCCATACCTCAGTATCTCCTTTCTATATTATTCTTCGAAACGATGCTACAAAGCTCACAGAAGCTTGATCACACCAGTCCCTGCCCTCCCAAAGGTGACTGCTTTAGCAAAAACCAAGGTTTGGAAGCAGATGGTGGCTACCTTGGCGGGGGACAGCCCCGCCAGGGCAAGCAGGTGCCACAGGTTGGCGATGACCGCCTGCTGCTTCGAGATGAGCCTCTCCCCTATCCGGGTCCTGGCCCCCGCGTACGCCTTCTGCCTCCTAAGCTGCCCCTCCAGCACCGAACTCCGCAGCCGGTCCCTGCGTCAAGGATATGGGGTGATAGGGCACTGAAGGAGTTGCAATAGGCGCTAATCAGCATTCCCTGCCTCTGTGCCCCACCTTCTGGAGTCATGATGGTATTGTGGGTGAGTAGTCACCGCCCTCCATCAGATATCAATAATAGAAGAAGCCTGTTGGCTGCATGCTCGCCCTGGAATCTTGGAGCACACGCTGCTGCCTTTTTGCCCATTCCCAACCTTGTGTGTTTTCCTGCTCCTTGTTCACTAGGTGGCTTTGTCCCAACCATCGAGAACACAACCTGCCATTCTTTCGCGGTTTCTGGCTATGGGTCAAGAGTGCAAGACCATTCGGAAATAATGCCACTGAAACAAATGCGCTGCACCTGTTGAAGCCGTAGGGGATGGCTGCGATGTGGTGCAGCAGGCGCTGCCTGTGGACCTCGGTTTCCACCAGGAAGCTCTGCTGAGTCATCACCTCCAGGCTGGCGCTCAGCTCCTCGGACGCAACCACCCCCCGCCGCTCCTGCAGCCCCACCGAGGCAAAAACCGCCTCCATCTCTTCGGCCTGCTCGGGCGGCATGCGCTGGCGAGCGTCCAGGACTTTGTCCAGTGCCGCAATCTCCGCCTGCTTCCTGCACATTTTTGAACAAAGTCGGTGCTGATTCTGATGCTTTTGCGATGCAAATTTGTGGACGCAGGGCAAATGAAGGTGATTGGCTTGTGCCTGCAGCATTTTATTGAGAATTGATGAATGCTGATGAAGCAACCACAGCTCACAGCCCTCCAGATTCTTCGTCCCTAATCAGTCATCTTCCAGCGTTTTTGTATTGGGCAGGACATTTGTCCTCTCATTCAACGACGTTCTCCTGCGACGTCACATAATCCTTTTCTCTTACCCCTCCCCTCCCCATCAAAGCTCGACTGCAATGGAGGAAAATTGTGGCTGGAAAGCTGTCCTTGAGAAATGTTTCATACATAACCCCTTCATCGATCTTCAGATCCTCAATTCAATGGGGAGGGAAGACAAGACCCCTTCATCCATTTTCAGATCCTCAACTCAAAGGAGAGAGGAGAGGCAAGACCTGACAAGGAGATCCTCAGCTTCCAGCAGCAGGATCTCGTTGGCAGCCAGCCCCGCATTCACCTGCTGGAGCTCCTCCTCCAGGTCCTGCAGACCGCGCTTCTGCCGCAGGGCAGCCTGTCGGCTGCTGTAGGCGTCCTTGACATCCACCGCCGAGTCCGAGGCCCGCCGTTTCTTGGAGACCTCCCCCTCAGCCTGTGGTCACACATTCTTCTCAAGATCCTTCTGAGGACGTGCAAGACGTTCTCCATTCTGAACGTTCTGCATGTCGGGATTGGGAGGCAGTCTTCTTGGAGCAGTCCTCTGCAGCGCTGTGGGATTGCTGGGTGCAGAACATCACCCTAAAGCACGCTGGAGGTCATTACCTTTCTGGCATGTGTGTATTACTAGCCAGCCTACGAGGCGGGCATAGTCTCCCAAGCCCCTGAAGGAAGCTTCAGAATGGAAGCTTCGATAATGAAATTGTAGGCTTGCATGATATGGTCTCTCCAACCTTGACATACCTTGGGCTGGCAGACCGCCGCTTTGAGGTCGGCGTTCTCCCTCTGCAGCTCCGCGATCTGGTGCCTGAGCTTGGACACATGCTCCTGCACGGTGGTCTGGTTGCGCCGCACGTGCGTCTTTATCTCCTTGGCCCTGTCGGCGTACTTGAGCGTGTTGAGGGAGTGCTGGTAGTGCGTGGGCGAGGGCGAGATGGTGGCGATCATCACCGTGCGTGAGCTGCATCAAACTTGGGCTGAGTCTTTCTGAATCTCTAATCTGCTACCCTAAACTGCATATACTTCTCGCTTATGGGTGGCGTTTACAGCCACAAGCTAATGCTGTGTGCTGCTGGAGCAGCAGTATCGGCCCTCTCAGAGATCAGAGCGGATGAGCTCGGTGTTGCAGGGGTGTTGAGCTGAGATTGAAGGGTGAGCTCAAGTCTGCGTCACTTGCATTTGCAGGGTATTGTAGCACAACGTCCTAGCTTGAACACAACAGGGTCAGGAGCCTGCAGAATAGGCGCACTGCCGGTCCAACACATAGCAGAGAAAATCAGTGATGTTCTTCTTCGGACAAGCACATGCGAAGCGAGAGCCATGACAAAAGTCTGTCTCGTGAATTTGAGTGGGGAGCCAGATTATGCAAGCAGAGCAGGGGGCGTACTTTCCACAGAGAGCATCTTTCAACAATCTTGTCAGCTTGGAATTCCTGAAAGGCACAAACACCAGGCCCTTCCGCCTCCTCTTTCCCAGGGCGTTGATGCAGTTGGCCAGCGCAAGCAGGGATCTGCACGCATTCACTTTGCTGAGCCTCCTCTTTGACGCAAAGCCTCTTGGACCTTTGTAGCCTTCAAAGCAATCTCGTGGAAAGCAGCCAGCATGCATTTTGGGGTAAACGCTGCAGGAGGCAAGCTGCACTTAGGGGTGCAAGGTAATAACGAATGGAGATGTGGTCATGTCAAAAGCTTCATGGGCACCAACAGATGGCAGTATACAGCGGGGAATTCAGACTCTACATCACAACTGGGAAAAGGAGGGTGCCCTTTCCCTAGCTCGGTGGGAGGAGGGTGACATACGTGTTGATGTTGGCAGAATCCTTGAGCTGTTTGCCTCGATTGCGAGTCTCGGAAGCCCGCTCACTTCCGGCAAGGTCCACCAGTGTCAGCTTCCCCTGTACGTCCAGGGAGGAAATTGGGACAAGTTGACCTAAGTTGACAATCACACATGCACTAATGCACTCTACAAAAGGATGTGGCTACCAAGCAGCGCCCCATGAAACAAATATTTTGCAGAATCAAGCTCTCTGCCCAAAATTTGTCCTCTGCCTTCTCGGTTGCTTTTGGTCACTCAAAGAATCTGTCCTGGTGTCCAAACTTGCCAGCTCATAGAGCGCAGTTCCCGACCCATCTCCTCCCCCTGTAGACTGCGTCAGATGCAAAGAGTAAGTAGGCAATTCACCTGCAAGGTCTCTTTCTCAAAACCCAGCCGCTGGCGCTTGGTGACCACTGCGCTCAGCACCGCGTGGCTCCTGCTGGAGGTGGCATTGGCATCCGTGCTTTCCGTCTTGCGCCGCGAGTTGCCTTGCTGCAAGCACAACTCTCCCGTCTCTCCCGTTCCAATTCTGCACTCTCCGCCAGAACTTGGACTGGAAATGACAGCATCTTGCCTTGGAGCTCCACATATCCTCCCCCCCCTCCACCCCGCCCCAACATCTTACTTGTTCATTAGAGTAGTACCAAAGGCTCAGATGCGTGGAAGGCTAAAGGCACAATCAGATGGAAATTGACCAATGTGATTGAGCCTCCACACTTTGTTCTGCAGGGTGTGACTTGCCTGGAGCAGATCAAATATCATGTCGCTGCTGGTGACCTGTACATGGCTGAGATCAGCCACTTGGGGGCCCAATTCAGGGTCCTCCCTGCACATCATCACATATTTCTATCCCCACACTGTTGGCTGCAGCTGAAAGTTGAAACGGCAATTAGCTTCCTGCAAGCAGACCTGCAAGCTTCACTGAAGCACACTTGACGGTGACACTGCGGAAGGATGTGCACAGCCTCTGAGGCAATAGATGACCATGTTTGCTCTACTGCACACCGCCGTTCACAGCTCAGTGATTTAGCATCAAGGGTGGATGTTGCTGCTGTTGAGGGCAACTGGGATTGCCTGAGGTAGAGGGGGCCCGAGTTGGGGGTGAGAAGGTCGAAGATGAGCTCGTTGTAGACCTCGCAGTAGCTGCAGGTCACCTCATACTCGTAGTCCGCATCGTTGGCCTGCAAGCGGTGCCAGCACCCCATGTGTTCTTTACGAGGTATTTTAAAGCCAGGGCTGGGACTCGCGGTGGTGGGCAAGTGTCAGAGTGCCAAAAAAAGATCAGAAGGCCAGGCAATGACAAAATAGGGACCAGGGCACTCTCGCTGGCAAATTGGTTGGCCTGCAAGCACTACCAGCACCCCATCTGTACTCTGCAATGCGTCTCTGAAAGCAAGGCCTGGAATCCGTGTCGATGGGCAGGTGTGAGAGCACCAGAGAAGGGTTCAAGATAGGCCAGCATTGATACATTACAGAGGCCAGACACTCATGCAGATAAAATTGTCAGGGGAAGTACCACGCCCAGGAATATGTCGTTCATGCTGAGGATCATGAGCCCCGGGTCGTCTGGCAATCCCACCATGGTGTGCGTCTTCCCGCTGCCCGTGGCCCCATGGGCAAACACGGTGGCGTTCAACCCCCGCAGCACGCCCGGGATCAGCCCCTGCGCCGGACAGGAAAAAACAGGATTCTACAACTTTACACGCCATTCCTTATGCTGCATACTACACAAAGAAGATGCGGACAGCAATGCAACCTGTGGGCCCTTGCCTTACGGGAGTCGGGCGGGGGGCGCGGGGGGGG
>QAXI01000413.1:307005-317040 GCA_004335615.1 Chloroidium sp. JM
GGGGGGGTCCGCACCATCAGGGTGGCCTGGGACACTCCGCTCTGCTTCATGGCCTTGGTGAATTGCTGGGAAGCCTTCACAAGGCTGTCTAGCTCGGCCTTCCTGCCCTGCGTGGAGTCCATTCCCGAAGTGGTGGCTTCTGCACCCTCCTCTGTCGCGATGCTCTCGCCATTGAATAGGTGAGACTGTTTGGCCAGCTTGACTAGGTCAGCAGGAACCTGCAAGGAGTGGAACTTGATGGTGGTGTTCTGTGCACCTCCCCCTTTATGCAGTTGGTGCTGCCATCAATAGCTTTGCTGAGTTGACGAGATTCGCTTCACTTTCTGCTCTTCAATATAGCACATCACTTCCATGCCCTTCTTGTATAAAAACATTCACGTCCAGCAGCAGATTCACCTCGCCCATCGCGATGCAGAAGTATCACTCGATATGAAGGTGACTGTAAAGTGCCAACGTTCCTTCGGCTCTCGTTGGCTCGTCCATGCCCACTGGCGTATCGGGAATCATCGATGTGGTGATACAGCTAATAATATTTCTGCCAATCTATGGATTGGCAAATCATGTACGCTGCATCATGGCTGCCATCGACTCCCGCTTGCAAAGCAGATCTAAGTAATGCCCGTGAACAGCCTGCCAGGAAGAACTTTTCGCTCTCGCCAGAGGAACACGGGAGCCGAAACGACCATCAGGCAAGGATCCGCAGTCGAAAAGCGCAACAATCCGTCCACAGCTTGTGAGAATCTCCCTTCGACGTGGGTTCGTGAAGGGGCACCAGTAGCTCCTGGATACTGATAGGAGGGCCAGCAGTAGACCATGCGGGCTGCCTTGGCAATCTGCGTGCTTGCCTTGGCCTGCGCGAGCGGGGACTTCGTGAAAGTCGAGGTGAGTATGTTTTGCTCCCCGCCCTGATATCTGAAACTCTCGCTTTCCGCCCTTGAATACAATACAAGCTGTTTGAGGGCTCCTCAGACATTTCAATTGGACCCAAATTCGCCCCCTGAGCCTCTTGCTTGCTCATTCCACATCCGAGTACAGTAAGCACAAGACGAATTTGGTCTAAATTCACGACAATTACCAGAGGATTGGCCCTCCCAGACAGGTCACACCGACTTGATAAGGATTCAGTGCCTAGACTTGGCTCTGCCCAGGACTGCCAAAGGTGAACGGCACCTGAAAAGAAGCTTCCAAGCCAGCTCTCTCACCCTAAGCACCCTTGCAGGAAGCCAATGAGCTGCTCACCCAGATCGACAGCGCCTTCGAGGAGATGGCCCTGGCAGAGCAGCAGGCAGAGGAGGCTTACTCAGCTGAGTCAGAGACGGTGTATGTGATGGACCAGGGGACGGGAGGGTCCTACAGGGTGTCGGGGATGCTGCAGACGTTCGGGATGAACGGCCAGGATTTCAGTCCCATCAACCAGATGCTGGAGAGGCCTCGACTGCCGTTCTTTGACGTCAGCTGGAGCAACTGGTGAGGGGCTGCCTCTGCTTTGGTTCTGCCTTCCTCAGCATCGTCACCCCACCATTTTGATGACTTTCAGAGTGGCCTTGGGCTGTTTCAGTGCCCAGGAGGAGAAATGATGTGTTTGTTGTAGTCACCATCACCACTCTTGGGTCCCCAAATCGTCCGTGCAACTCCAATCTTTAGAGCGTTACACGCTGATAAAAGGAAATATCAAACACACACCATCGAGACCCTGAACACAAAATAATATCTGCCAGGGTCCATTATGGGAGATAGCCGCAAGAAGGGTGCCACAGAAGACAAGGAAGAAGTACTAAGTGTCATAATGGTACTGCAGGGTGGACGAGCGCCTGCAGATCCTGGACCTTTTCCAGGAGATGGTGGGGCCCCAGCCAGGCCCCACCCACAAGTGCTCCCACATGCAGCCCGAGAGCTCGTCCTTGGACTCTGGCATGGTGTCCTACCTGGCGTCCTCCAGATTCGGGCCTGCCATCCTGACCACCTACGCCCAGCAGGTACGCTTTCCCTTGCTTGCTGCTGACCTGCTACAAGTCTCAAACAAACGCGCAGTGATGCAGCTGCTCTGTGTGTATAATGATCCAGTCTATTGCAACTTGTCTCCTGCCAGGAGTCTGTTCCCATGTCCACATCCTCCTACCAAAGTCCACCATGTCAACTCTCTACACAATGCCATGCATTGCGGGAAGAATGTGGTCATGAGGTTGTTCGCATACAGTAACAGGGCTGAGAAATCACCCCACCAGATCCTGGTCGGCAATCGTCAGACGCTCACCGTTCTGTGTGCAGTTCCGGGACACCGACGAGTCGGACTTTGACTACGAGACGGTGCACCTGCCGGAGCAGGGCGAGGGACTGGGCAAGAGCTACCAGGAGGCGTCCCTGCTGGACGACCTGAGCGCCAACGCCAACCGCGCCTTCCAGAGCGCCGAGGGCGACCCCCGCATGCTGTTCCAGGGGGACAAAGTGGGCTTCTTCGGGGCCAGGATGGCCGACAACGTGCGTCCCTTTGTTCTTTCGCTTCCAAAAGAGTATCCAAAAGAGGAGAAGGGGGAAGTGTTGAGGGTGGAAAGAGCGGGGCTTCGTATCTTCATTCCCTCTTTCCCCCCTGTCCCCCAGTCCAGGAAGTCTTGGAATTTTGAGCTGGGAGACCTTAAAACACAAGTCTGATGGTCAATACAACGATGATTTTGCTCATCTGTGTCTTGTGAACAAAAATGCCCTACAAAACCAAAGCTGTCATTGAATCTGATCCATCACAACGGCAGATACTTTCCGGCACCCACAAATGTGCACTCGAAACACCACGAAGCCCTTCAAAACCAAACTTGTTACTGAATCGAATTAATCAACCTCGCAGTTGCTCTCTGACACCCACAAGCAAAATGCACTCAAAGACCATGCACAGTGGGCTGAGGTAGTCGAGCGCGCAGGCGGTCAAGAGGGCCCAGCTGGACGGCGAGTTTGAGAGCCTGCAGCCCAGCCTGAAGACCCCTGTCACCTACTTTGCCGACTGGAGCGGCGACCTGGAGGATCTGGAGCAGGAGTCCCCCTTCGAGTCCGAGCAACTCCGCAGAAGCCAGGGGCCACAGGGCCGGGTATGCCCTGCTTTCAAGCTCTTGGGGGGTCTGTATAGGGGTTAGCAAAGCTTATGTACAAAACTATTTAGAAACATTCTACTGAAGTTCTACAGTTGGCAGTCAGAAATTCTCAGGACATTCTGATAGGGCCCTCATTGTCACCAGCTTTGCCTTTGGATTAAGGAGTGCCTCCAGATGATTCCTTTGTAAATTGATATGCAAGACCTGTGATGCAAGAGTGGTGACAAATGCTGCTTGGGAGTGCTGCTTGCAGAGGTTCCAGGCAACGCCTGTACAAAAGCCTAAAGCGACAGCAGACTAACGATGTGTGCCTCTCATGCAGGTCCCCAAGGAGCCAGTCCCAGACACCAGCACGGAGCAGGCCTGCAACTACTTCCTGTTTGGCCTCCTCTTGGTGGGCTGCATCTGGGTCTGGTGGTCCCTGGCCCGCTCCTGCTGCACCACCTTTGCTGAGGTACGTCCTCGCTCTTTCCTTGCCCACTCCTGTCAATTCATTTGGGCGCTACCATCACACCCCCCGGCCAAAAGGCGACTTGCTTTGCTGTCTTTATTTATTGGCATCCATAACCCGGGTCTCAGCAGTACTTGTTTCGTTGGCCTCTACTGAGTAGCCATGAAGGGCAGTACGAAGCATTGTTCTGACGGGTGTGCTGTTTGCCTTCGAGATACAGCAGGTCTGCACTCGATGCATTCATGTGCAGGGGGAAATACATCACTACCCAAAATCAGGCCAGTCTTACCGCTGCATTGACTTTTGATTTTAACAAAGCATCTCACTGGGCCCAGATCATCCTGCTGAGATGCTGGACATTTGCAGGCAAAGCAGAGGAAGCAAGAACACAAGGACGCGGCCTACAGGCTGGCACAAAAAGAGCTGCTGGCCCCCCTCATGCCCGAGGGCAGCAAGGGCGGCGTGGAAGTGGCTTCCTCCTACATCCCACAGGGGAACTACGCTGCCACGCCTGAGCCTCCATTCCTTTCCGGTCGCCGTTTCGTGACCCTGGCCGTTCCCCTGGACCAATCCAAGTAAATAGTCACCCACAGCCTCTGCCAGGCTGAACGTGCCGGAACAAGGCACACCAACGATCAGGGAAAGGAGTGAGTTGGTTACAGCGCGCTCCTGCCTCGTGTACCTCGAGTTGCTCAAATTGTCGTCTATTTCAAGAGAGTTCTGGCTGCCCCCAGTCGATATGCTCCTTGCCTATTCTTAGCCTTGCCCTCAGCTGATGTTGTTTGACAATCGTTTGTCGGTGTTTACTATTCCCCATCTACGTATGTGCCCTGCTTCAGACATCCTGTCTGGCGTCAACCTGTATGCCCATTGTTTCCAGCTGGAAAGCTCGAGTGTAATGCAATTTTGATGCAGCGTTGTGATATTTCAGAATTCTTCCATTGCTGCCACAGATTCTCAATAACAGATGCGGTGAATCATGGCGTCTGAAAGATGCATAGATCTGGAAGTCACCAACACAGGCAGCATTTGGGGTTCGGCCTTTCTAAATACTGAACACCCTCCAGATGGGGATCACCAGACCCAGATTCTTCAGGGGAATCCCCCCCCTACCAGCCTGGCAGTGCCCGACCCCGCATCATTGTGAAGAAAGGGAAGGTGGGCGAGCGTAGCAGCTAGACTGCAGAGGATCGATGGCGAACCTCAACAAGCGGAGCGCTACGGCCGTCGAGGTGCACATTAAATTCCATCGACTGCCTTCAACCCCATACGAGCACCTTGACACAAAACATCCGCAAGCAGTCGCTTTCTCCTTGAGCTAGTCTGCAGGATGTGTGCTGCAAGGTGATTGATGCTCTGTGTGAAGGCGCATTTGCTGCAGGCACAGGTGGAAATGAGAGAGAGCAAGCCTATGTTTGTGGGGGTGGGAGAAAGGAAGCCCTCTGGACAATCCTCAGGACTGCCAGGCCTGCTGACTCGCTTCACCTCTCGCGCCTGGGAGGGGGATGCAGACATTGGAAGGAGGGCATCAAACTCTGCAGAGGTAGCACCTTACTACCCACGATCAAGGTGTCCCGCCAGCAGTCTTCAAGCCCCCAAAGTCTGCGCCCACACCAAGGTTCCCAATTTCTGCAGGCCGGCAAGTGGCTTCCATTCCTGGCGCTCACCTTCTCGGGCATAGGAGTTGTATACGGGTAAGTTTTTGTTCTTGGTATATTTTGACAGCAGACCACCATTGCCTTACAGTAGTCCCTGCTGCAGCGCCTGATCAGAGCTCCCCTGAAATTGGAAGTGGTCACCTGGCAGACACGCTCGAAGTTTGTCTCGGTGGCAATTGAGAGGACACCTGCAGGGATATTGGGACATCGTTCATCTATGTCTTCCCGTCTGTCTTTGCGGACACTCCAAGCGAGGAGGACATTATTGGTGCCGTGAGCTTGGTGATCTGGACCATCACTACTCTCTGCCTGGTCAAGTATGCCCTGCTGGTGCTGCGTGCAGACGACAATGGCCAAGGGTGAGCACTGTCTGCTCGCTTGCAACTGCACAGCACCCCTTCAAGTTTCTGTACAGCCATACTGAACTATATTCCTGGCTGTCCTCTTATTTTGGCTGGGCTGGCAGCTGCAAAAGTTGCAGTGTCTGACCAGTGCAACAGCTGAAGTTGGGAGGGCATTGTGTCTTTAATTGCGAACAGTGCCAAAGAGCTGCCAGTGACCACTGCACCGTCGGCGCTGTTTCTGTTTGCTCAGCAGATCAAAATCTCTCTTCTCCTGTATTCATGCCTCCTCTTCCACTTCATCGGGGCTGAGCTCGACAGACCGTGATCATAGGCATCCCTGGGCCCTGCTCTCATTCTTTTGATGGGAGCTCGGATATCCACGGAGATGCCACCTTATTGGGTCAATTATACCCCAACACCTGTGGGATAGAAACCTTCTGATAGGCTCAGAGACAGCTGGAGTCAAGACAGGCACCCAAAGTTCACTTGGGCTGCAGGGGTGCCTTCGCGCTGTTCTCCCTCCTGAAGCGCCAAGCCGAGCTGGGCCACGGCTCCAGGTCCCTGAATCGCAGCCTGTCCCAGTACTCTGCCTACCCCAAAAAGTCGTCAGTGGGGCGCCAGAGCAGTGGTGGTGGCGCGGCGTCGGCGGTGGCCCCCGACACGTACAAGCAGCGCTTCATAGAGAGCCCCTGGACGCAGAAGGTGCTCACCGTGCTGGTGTGCGTGGGAGTTGGAGCCATCATGGGAGACGGTAACCCTCTCTTGCTCTGTCGGAATTTGATTCGGAAGTGGAGGCTATCTTGGAGTTCCGGTAGCCACTTTTGGGGAACTAGAAGCTTGCATTTGCTGCCTGGCATACCCAGAAGGAGGTAGTGGAGCACGGTGGCATGTCTCTGCCGCAATATTGTGAGAGAGATGCTGCAAATCACCCCGAGAAGTACATTATCGCTGTGTAAAGATGCTGGCCCATCTTGCATCGGGCACACAAGATCTTGCCTGTCCCTGCAGGAGTCCTGACTCCCTCTGTGTCTGTGGTCTCAGCCTGCGAGGGCATCAACGTGCGCTGGCCGGATGTCACCAGGCATGCCCGCCACCAGGCTCCTGCTTTGATTTTTCTGCTGTTGACTGCAGAGAGCTCGCAGGCAGTACCATTGTACAACACAACGTACTGAACTATTTTTTGTTGTGCCAGGGGTACGATAGATGGGGTGGCCATTGCCATCATCGTCGTCCTCTTCGGTGTTCAGGTGCGTCCCACAAGCGCTCTTGCAAGCACTTAAAGCGGTGACTGTTGCGTGCCCTTCTGCATGCCAAAGCCATAAAAATATGCTTGAGGTCGTCTGAATACCCTGCAGAGGTACGGGACAGGGGTGGTGGGCTATGTGTTCAGCCCCATCGTCACCCTGTGGCTGCTGTCCAATGCAGTCATAGGTGAGCTGCTTGGCCTCCACCCCACAGACTCAATTACAGAATCAGAACCCATAATTGAGCTTACTGCCTCCCTTGCAGCTGCAAGGAACCCTGAGATTGTGCAACCTGCAGGAGTCTACAACATCGCGAAGCACCACCCAGGCATCTTCATTGCATTCAGTCCTGAGAAATGGTGAGCTTCACTCCCAGACCTATTCTGGCTTTTTGCACAGGATTCTGGTGCCTTCAGCAAAAATCTAAATTGAAGGCCCTCACAGGGTCCCCTCACTGACAATGCCTGATTCTTGAATCACGATGAGGACCAGCTCAGCAGAAGTCTTATCAGCTGCAACAGGACGCCTGCACTCGAAAGTGCTGGCTTTGATTGATGTTGAAGCTTAGAACCCAGGTCTAGATCTGTCAGTGAAGCAGCAGCAGATGCCAATCTCCCCTCCTGCAGGTTCTCCTACTTTCTGAGGGGTGGCACAGCCGCATGGCGGTCGCTGGGGGGCGTGCTACTGTGCGTCACCGGCTGTGAAGCCCTGTTTGCCGGTGGGGCTCCCATGCTTCCCCTCCTCATGTACTCTTCGGGGGAATCCTGGCCAACATTGCCAGCAAGGGAGACGTGGTCTGACCAAGAGTACTTTTCCTAGGCTCAATGATTTTATTCGTACACACAACAGTCATTCTGCTGATTGCAGAGCGCTTTTATGTATTGCAGGCATTTGCTAGTTTCACAGGCATATGGAGGGGACAGTGTGCGCATATGCATCATTGATGAGCATGCACGAGCCCCCCGTACATGACCCGCAGTGCTCTTCACGCGATTATGCTGGTTTCTGTGCAGATCTGGGGCATTTCAGCAGGAAGTCCATACAGGCCAGCTTCCTGTTCGTGTGCTGGCCCTGCCTCATCCTTACCTACCTTGGCCAGGCAAGCCTCACGTTCCCCCTGCCAAGAAATGATTATTGCACCCAAGGATGAACAGGAAAAGACTCAGGCTCTGCGCGTGTGTAATCCACAGGTCAAAACTGCATGGGTCAGTGTCATGCAAATCCAGCAGCTATTGGGCAAGGGATGCATGGCCAATGAATTCAAAGGATCGTTTACTTATGCAGGCAGCCTACCTGGTCAAGAATCCCGAGAACTACAGCACCAGCTTCTGGAGCAGCCTGCCGGACGGGACGTTCTTCCCCCTGTGGATCCTGGCCACCCTGGCGAGCATCATCGCCTCCCAGGCCCTGATCAGCGCCGCGTTCCAGATCGTGAAGCAGGCCATAGCGCAGGGCTTCTTCCCGCGCTTCACAGTCATCCACACCAGCAAGAAGGTGGGTCAGCCATTGACGGTTTTTGTGCCAATCATCATGATTAATGGCTGATTTACCCAGGAAGAGCAACGATGGGTTTAGGGTTTACCCTCTCAGGCAAACCCAAAGAGTAGGGGCCCTGATGAATGACAATGGTAGCCATATCATCAAGCGATCTTAGCACAGCGAAGGGGCGTGGCACTGAAGATGCCGAGGTCGGGTGATCGAAACACCCAGATCACAGCGTGTGCTTCCCCACCCGTTCTTTGTGGGGGGAAAGTTTTTGCTGGCAGAGTAGAAGGCATGCTGCTAGTCCCTGCCATTCTGCCCTCCATCAGTTCGTCAAATTTTGTCGCGCTCATTGTGATTCACCTTTCTCCATCAAGTGTGCATCTAATTTCTGGGAATGGACAAGAATGGCACTCTGGCAGGAATCTGCTGCTAGCTACAATGTTGATGCAGTAGTCCTTCACACTAAATTATTTGCTAAATTGTGTGTGTCTTTGGCGCAGCACTTGGGCCAAGTGTACATTCCGTTCGTGTGCTATCTGCTGGGAGGGCTTTGTGTGCTGATCATCGCCACCTTCCAGACGTCCACACGGCTGACCAGAGCATACGGGCTGGCGGTGCTGATTGACATGCTCATCACCACACACTTTTTCACCATGGTGAGCCCTCGCGCATAGCTGTGACACTGCCATATGATGTTCTTGCCGCCCAATTGGGCTCAGCAAGCAGCATTCAGGGTGAGTCAGTGCATGCAATACCTGTCACTGTGCAGCATATTGAACTTTCCCGACACTCCCCCTCGTGCTTTCCGCCAGGCATTCAGAACAAGCGTCTGATTGTCATTCCATCACAGCAAGAAGCCTTGCAAAGATGTCAGGAGGTGGCCTCTTGTTGCAGGTGCTGCTGTGTGTGTGGCAGCTACCGATTGTCCTTCCCATAGCCTTTTATCTGGTGTTTGCCACCCTGGAGGCTACCTTCCTGTCAGCTACGGCCGAGAAGATTCCCACCGGGGGCTGGTTCAGCTTGATGATGAGCGCAATATACACCACGATCATGCTGCTCTGGTGAGTCCTTCCCTGGCCAGGCCCTGGATTTGTTTCTCGCGCTTATAAGCACTTTGAGCTATGTCTTGTAATGAAGAGTGTACGCAATGTGTTGCTCAGAGTCATGTGCTGCATGCTTCCAAAATTTCTTCCAGACTCAATGTCATGGGCACTTACCCAAAAGATCCTCAACTCTGGGGTTGGAAGTTTTTGGGAATGCATGCATCCCCAGCCATGCGCCCCAAACATTGAGATTTGTTGACAGTGGTATGCTAGTCCCACACGCACACACTGTCTGCGCACATTTTGTGCTTTCTCTTCCTGACCAGCTGAGTGTCCAGGTTCTGGGGTTCGCGCCACAAGACCAACTACTTCTCAAAGCATGCCACCAACTTGTCGAAGCTGCTGCAAGTCAAGGGCAGGTCAGCGGGCGGCGAGTTGTCCATCATGGTCATGGGCCAGACACCATGTAGCCGCCTGCCAGGCAAGTCCCAGCCACAACAATAGCTTGCTGGATATCCATCTTCGAGCATCTAGGTCTGACAATGGTGCTCCTGGTGGCCTGGAGATGTGGTTTGACCCTGACCCTTGAATTCACTGGGGACGAGTTGGCAAAATAGAACGTGTCCAAAGGATTATTCTGACTACTGCTGTGGACCTTTTTTGAGAGCATGCGCAAGGTTTGGGCTTGCAGAGACCGCAAGTGCCACAAATTTGGGGGAGGCGGGGGGGG
>QAXI01000413.1:317679-357261 GCA_004335615.1 Chloroidium sp. JM
GGGGGGGGAGATGAAAAGCAATTTGTTGAGCATGCGGGCATGCAGAGAAACTGCACATCTCCTCCAAATCTCTCATCGTGGCTTGTAAGCTTTAAGGACCGGGAAAAAAGTGCAGGTCGATGCCTGATACTAGCAGCGTGCCTGCAGGTGCTGCTCTCTGGTACTCCGACGTCCTGAAGGGTGCTCCCCCTACCCTGGAGAGGCAGATCACACGCTTCCCCGCCCTGCACGAAGTCAATGTGGTTTTCACCGTCAGATACGTGCCTGTGCCGGTGGTCCTGGACGAGGAACGCTTCCTGGTCAAGTCTCTGCCCATCCCGGGCTTCTTCCACGTCATTGCCAGGTCAGATCTTTCTTTTCTTTGGTCTTTGTACATATCACGGATGGTGTAGCCTGAGGGGGATGTGTGCATCTCCCTGAATATGCCTTCCATTACCTTTTGTAATAACCCCCACTCCTTTCCCCCCTCTGGGCCCCTCCAGGGCCCCCAGTCTTGGCGTGGGCCGCTCGGTCCTTCCATTGGGGGACCAAGGCAGATACCAACGTATGAAGGCCTTGGAGGTCACAGGCAGTGCTCTCCCAAATTTATCCTCAACCCCAAGTCTCATTTTGACAAATTCCTGAATTACCAGCAGGACTCATCTTGCTAGTGTGTCGGAAACCTTTCAGATAACAAATGCTGCAACAGCCCATAGGGTGAGAAGGTACCCTAGACCCTTCTGGGTGATTATATTGAGGGCTCATATGAGTGTTTCCTCTGCTCCGCATCTTGCGCCCACTGGAATGCAATCCATGCGCCCATTGGGACACCAAGAAAATTTGAAGGAAACTTTAAGCATGGGAAGGTGGGCTAGAGGCTGCTGTCCATGCAGGTACGGCTATGGCGAGAGGGTCCAGCAGGACGAGACGTTTGCGGACATGATCCTGCAGAGGATCTCCATGCTGCAGTACAGCACCCTGCACGCCCTGCTCAACGCCTCGCCCCAGCTGCGGGATATGCTCCCCCACCTCCATTCCGGCTTTGGTGAGCCTTTCCTCTTTGTTTGCTGTGGTGGATGTTTCCAACAAAGGCTGAAGAATTTGATGTGATTGTGAACCCCGGGTACATCAAAATTCGTAGATAGGACAATTGCGCCACGCCGCAGGATGGCAGCTACCTTTATCACCACCACTCCTGGGCTGGGGTTGATACACACCTTCCCAACCTCATTCTCTGTCTTTGGTGATCCAAGTGAGCGCATGGTTTGATGAATACAAATTGGAAAAGGCAAGGACATGGCATTCAAAAGGATCGCACGTGTGCAGACGACTCTGCCCAGCCTGAGAATGGCAGCCAAGTCATCATCCCCATCATGGAGCACGAGAGCCTGAACATCGTCACCCCACTCGTGTCGCGCCTCTCCGCCCCCACCAAAGGCTTTGCGGCAGACGACTTCATGGCACTGCCGGTCACAGGTGACACTTCCTTCCTGACTTACATCCATATCAAAACCATCCGGTGTATGCTTGCACACCGGAGAGCATTGGATGACCTGCTTTTGGCCTGTACTGATTATGACTGCTTCACACCGAGTAAAAGTGTTCGGATCACTCAGGTGAAGGCAGGTGTATATGTGGAGCAGGAATGGCAACTTGTCTCCTACCACCTTCTCGTTCATGGCAGTGCCTAAGCATTTATAGGTCTCATCTCAGCCACTGCTTTGCCACACAACAGAATTCGTCTCTACAGGCGGGATTGGAGCATGCATGGAGCGCAGATCCGCCCCCGTGGGGTCTGTGGCGGAGGCCTACCCCGCCCACAAGCCCCGCAGCAGCGCCCACCTCCATGGATTCACCGATGCCTCCTTCCAGCCGGCCCACCTCCCCGAGCTCGAGGGGTCGCTGGATGCCACCTCTGCCGCCACACTGGCTGCTTGGGCTGCCAAGGTGGCTTCCACACATCATTATTATTACATTCTTCCCTCGTTGTATGGCAATTCCCAGTATTTTGCCCTCCTTATTCTCTTCCTCTCATGCCAGCGATGTAGTCTGCTGTTTGCGTGATTAGGTTTAAGCTTTCACTGAGAAGGGTCAGTCCAGGGACTGGCTCCACTAGAAAGAATCCATGACTAGGATTACCTGGCACAGGACATTGGAGCGAGGAGATAGTTGCATGCGCAGAAGTGAACCATAGTCCGCCCAACTCATAAGTGGAAGTGCTTTTTTAGCTTGAAACGCTTTGATGGTGTGGCAGGTAGCAAGCGGAGAGGTAGAGCTTGGTGAGGACAATGCAGCCATCGAGGAGCTGGTGAGGAATATCACAGCTGTGGGGGCCGCAAAGGTGACTCCCCACCTTTTCACCCAAATCCCACAACCACTGTCACAATCCAGGGCCTTCAACCTTCTCCTTGCAAATTAAGCAGGCCTCCTTCAAGCTGATGTTGGGGGATAGCTACATGCTGCACAGATAACGAGCGAAGGTCGTAGGGACCTTGGCATTTCCCGTGGGGGGTTCCTCCAATCACAGATAGCATGTGAAAAAGAAGGAACGGAAATTGACAAGCCTGTGGGCTGCAGGAGCACGGCGTGACCTTTGTGGTGGGCTCCACACAGGCCAGGACGAGCGAGGAGGTCAGCATCTTCAAGAAGTACCTCGTGCACGAGCCGTTCCTCTTCCTGGTCCACAACTTCACCTCCAACGCCGACCTGGCGTTCGGCATCCCGCTGGACAAACTGGCCATCGTGGGGCTGCCCTACCACCTGGACTAGTACTAGCCAGCCGCCGCATTTCGAGGGAGAATTCGTGTTGCCTTTGGCAGCAATGAATGTCCCTCCGTGTCTGTCTTCACTTGTTGACTTGTCTCACTTGAAGGTGTATCTCGTGCTGTGTCGGCATCACTGAGCCAGAGCCGGCCATAGCAGCAATGAGGATAAGTCTGAACTGAACGGAGGGGTGGAGGGAGGTCTTGTCTTCCCCTGTTGAGTTGCCTCCCTGGCTGAATACTTAAGTCTGTCCTCGTGCTGTGTCGGCATCACTGAGTCAGAGTCGGCTATTGCAGCAATGAGGATTAACTTGAAATTTAGATTCTGAACCAATGGAGGAGGGGAAGGAGGGGTATTCTAGCTGAGGGGTAGCTGTGCGGTGATGACTGTACTCGCGATGAGATCCTGCCTTTTGTGGAGCCTTTGCTTACGATTTAACCGAAGCTTCACACCTTGAACCAATCGATATCTTTTTGTCAATCCTTTCACAACCCTCAACATGTCTTCGACAAATATGGTCGGAAAGAGCACTACCTGCACGCTGGCTAACTGCAAGCCTGGCGTCTCCAGGCCAGCAAGGTCCTCTCGTCTGGCTTGCAACGCTTCAAAGGTGATTGGCCGGAGCTCAAACTGTTGTCGGCTCGGGCACGAGCGATCGAGCGTGTACATGCCGGTTGCCCATCAGCGACTTATAATCAGCCTTTCATAGCAATACGAAGGTGTTTGGCCCAGTATCAGAGGGCTGAAAGCTTTGGCAATCATGGAAAGGGTATATTCGCTACGCCTGTCAAGCTGACCGTGATCTCGACATGGCGCAGCAGCAGCAGCAGCCCAATGAGACCGTCCTCAAGATTGCTGGCGCAGCAGCAGCAGCACAGCTTGCCCTGCTCCCATTCGCAGGCAAACCTCTCCTTCACTGCATTATCTCCTACCTCATTATGTTCAAGTGGTGGGCTACTTGCCTTTGCGACCAGCTCTGGTAGCTCCTTTATATCTTCTGGAAAGTTTCATTGCTGGAGGTACATGGTGAACAGGTGGCGGAGATCTACACAGTGACTTTCCAATCTCGGCAAGCTATACATGATTTGTCACCAGCCATCAATGTCAATCCTGACGTGTGGAAGTAACCAATATGATGCAGCTCTGTAAACATATTCAGAACGCTGTGCAGTTAGAAGGAAAGGTGTACAAAATCGGCCAAGGCCGAAATTTCTGAAGGCTGTGGCTTAAGGCACCTTCAATCCCGTGCGACACCTCTTTCCAATGCAGGCGGCGCAATGGCCAACCAGTTCGATCTGGCCTTTGGAGAGGACCTGCAGGCCCAGGCCAGGGCCTCAGACGCCAAGACCTCCGCCGAGCCCACCCTTGGCGACGTCGGCCGCTCCCTGCAGGGCCAGCTGGGCGGCAGCAGCAGCGCCCCGGATGTGGGCCAGGCCGTCAAGAACAACACCCCCAACCCTGGGGACCTGGCCCAGAAGGCCAAGGATGCCGGCAAGAAGCTGAACAACGCCGCCAGCGACCTGGGAGGCGTCTTCGATGACCTGGCCGGAAAGGTGCGGCTTTGAAAGCAGCAGCTGGCCAATTCTTCTGTTTTGCCTTTGCGAGGGAACCGAATTGCAAAGTAACCTTGAGGTTGGCCATGATGTCATTTTTAAGTGCGAGGAAGGGGATGGGGCATCAGCAGGTCTGGCAGGAGGCTGGAAAGAGCTTTGTTGGCGATCCTGCATCTTCCGGCAATCAATTTCAGCATGCTTTGCAGGCCAAAGATGCAACTGGAAATGCTGCCGGCTCAGCCAAGGATGCAGCCGGCTCAGTTCAGGTAGAAGCATGGCCTGTTCTCTCAGAGAGGGTTCTGATGCATACAAGCTGATGTAAGAAGCCACAGTCAAAATTGCGAGACCCAATTCTGCAATTTTCTGTGCAGGGGTCTGCCAAGAGCGCCAGCGGCGACGTGGCCGGCAACCTGAAGAGCGCTGCAGGAGATGCCCAGGGTGAGCTTGGTCCCTCAAGAGGAAGAGGGTCCTCGATATCATTTGACAGAAGCAAAAGAATGAAATAAGTAGGGACGCGTTCCTGTTTGCATGTATTGTGCACCCATATTGCGAATGATTTTGCAGGCGCTGCCAAGGGTGCTGCCAGGCAGGTGCAGCAAGCAACCCCCGACCTGAGCGGCGTGTTTGATGACCTGGCCGGACAGGTAGATACATAGGCTAATTTCACTCGCCTGGAATGACAACTTGCCAGAATGTGGAAAGCTTGAGCAG
Organism: Chloroidium sp. JM; assembly: GCA_004335615.1. Classification (NCBI taxonomy): domain Eukaryota; kingdom Viridiplantae; phylum Chlorophyta; class Trebouxiophyceae; order Watanabeales; family Watanabeaceae; genus Chloroidium; species Chloroidium sp. JM. The sequence continues at coordinate 322,686 of QAXI01000413.1, forward strand.
TGCTTACCTGGGCTTGAGAGCTTGAGACAGCAAGCATAAAGGCGGGGCCAGGCATGGAGACTTTATTTACTGACTGCCACTCGAACTTGCAGGTTAAGGATGCAGCTGGTGACGCGGCAGGCTCCGCCAAGGACGCAGCAGGCTCCGCAAAGGTGACAAACTTGTTTTGCTGTGGTGCTGTGTCAGCCGCATTGCGTTCTCCAGATTTCCCGCTGATTTTGTAACAGGTTGCATTGTCATGACCGACTTCTCTTCAACAGGGCTCTGTGAAGAGCGCCAGCGGCGATGTGGCTGGCAACGTGAAGAGCGCCGCAGGAGATGCCCAGGGTGAGTGATCACCAGCAAAGCTGTATTGCCATCTACAACAGCGGTGCTCCAGCGACAGATACACAAACCAAGAAGGCTATATCAATATCGATTGGCCATTGCACAATGCGGTGCAGGCGCTGCCAAGGGTGCTGCCAGGCAGGCACAGCAGGCAACACCCGACCTCAGCGGCGTGTTTGACGACCTGGCTGGAAAGGTGAGGACCTCTTCTCTCACGCAGCATGGGACTGCTGCGCCCAAGAAAGGCATACCTTGCAATCCAAGAAAGGACAATGGGTCGGAGGATTGTCAATCATGGGTTGTCCACGATGCAGGCCAAGGACGCAACTGGCAAAGCGACTGGCTCAGCCAAGGATGCAGCCGGCTCAGTTCAGGTAGGTAGACAGCATTTGCCCTGAGAATGGGTGTGATGTCTGCCATTTGTTGCTTGTCGGATTGCGTAGTTTGCTCTTGGAGCGCAGATGATACTACCACAGTCGCAGAGGTCAAAATTTAATTTGAGTGCAGGGATCTGCCAAGAGTGCCAGCGGCGATGTGGCCGGCAACTTGAAGAGCGCTGCAGGGGATGCCCAGGGTGAGTCTTTGCCGGAAATCCCTGGTTCCTATCCTCGCAAGGAAGGTGCAGTAATTGTTATCAAGCAAGGTAGCTTTGCCGATCAAGCAGATTTGATAGCCGTGCCATCCTTGCAGGCGCTGCCAAGGGTGCGGCCAGGCAGGCACAGCAGGCAACCCCCGACCTGAGCGGCATCCTTGACGACCTGACCGGAAAGGTGCTTTCCTACCTTTCTACACTCAAATATAATTAAGTTTGGGGCATGGGGCATTCTTTCAGCCGCTGCTTCTGGCCAGTTACGACTCCATGGAAAGCTGGCAAGTTTGAGTTGAAGGAACGCTGAAGAGTGTCGCGTTCTCCTGCAGGCCAAGGACGCAGCAGGAGACGTGGCAGGCTCTGCCAAGGACGCAGCTGGCTCTGCCAAGGTGACAATCCTTTGGCGCCCTGCTCACCTTCAAGTTTGGCAGCTCCTCCTGTGCGTTTTGGATTGTCCACGCAGCTTTTCTTTTTCAGCTTGTCGATTTTTGCAGGGCTCGGCAAAGAGTGCCAGTGGTGACATTGCTGGCAACGTGAAGAGCGCCGCAGGAGATGCCCAGGGTGAGTCTTTGCTGGAACTTTCCGGTTCCAATCCTTGCAAGGAAGGTGCAGTGATTGTTATCAAGCAAGTTAGCTTTGCCGATCAAGCAGATTTGATAGCCGTGCCATCCTTTCAGGCGCTGCCAAGGGGGCGGCCAGGCAGGCACAGCAGGCAACCCCAGACCTGAGCGGCATCTTTGATGACCTGACCGGAAAGGTGTGACGCTTCCCACCATGGTGCACGCCCCTTCATGTGCAAAACAGATTGCAACTGTAAGGAAGGTCTACCGAGGAATGCGAAATAATCGCCATGCCATTATGCAGGCCAAGGACGCAGCTGGAGACGTGGCAGGCTCTGCCAAGGGCGCAGCTGGAGACGTCAAGGTCAGAATCGATTGCCTTTCTGCCACAACGATCTGTGAATCTTTGGTTTCCCGACTGTTGTCCTAGATCTTGAAGTGTTCAAACGAAGTTCTGAGGAGTGACCCTTTTATCAGGAGTGGAGTGGAGTTGTTGTGTCCACTACATCTCAGCAAATCAGCAATGCTGCCTTGCAGGGATCTGCCAAGAGCGCCAGCGGTGACATTGCTGGCAACGTCAAGAGTGCTGCAGGAGATGCCCAGGGTGAGTTTTGCTGCGACTTGCCTGTCCCCTGAACAAAATTTGGCCTTTCTGTATCTCACAAATCAATTCTGGGCCCACACAGATCAGATTCATTGAGAACCTTCTTTTGCCTTGTGGTACAGAGGGCTGCAATGAAAAGGTTGCAGTGAAAGGGCAGAGAATGATATTGGACCCCCCCCCCCCAAAGCAATTGCTCAGGATGCCTACATAGCATGCCTCCATGCGCAGGCGCTGCCAAGGGCGCAGCAAGGCAAGCGCAGCAGGCCACCCCCGACCTGTCCTTCGGCGAGGACCTGCAGGCCCAGGCCAGGGCTTCTGATGCCAAGACCTCCGCGGAGCCCACCCTTGGCGATGTCGGCCGCTCCCTGCAGGGCCAATTCGGCCAGAAGGACGCCACTGATGTGGGCAAGGCAGTCAAGGACAACACCCCCAGCGGCAGCGACATCAAGGGTGAAAATTGCCATGCTTATCTGTTTTGGCTGCACCACTTGAACTTGCACTGGCATGTGGCAAGCCAGCTTCAATTCTCAGGCCAGCATTAACAATGTTTAGAAGACCTGATTTTGATGCTCATCATGGCTGTGTGCCAGCAGACACTAGCACCTCTGGTAGACGATAAATTCATGCAAGCCTTGTCGTGAAATCAATTTCTCTCTGCAGGTGCTGCTGACAAGCTTGGCCGCAAGATCGACCAGGCCACACCAGATCTGTCGGGCGTGTTCGATGGGCTCCTGGATCAGGTACGCTGCCCCCTCGAGAGCATCACACAGCAAATCTTTTCCCATATCCTGCCTGGATGCCTGTTTGAGCTCCATCTAAAGGGGATTGCCTAGATGCGCCCATTTGCACACGGACTCCCATTATGAAAAGGTGGCAGATTCGCACTTCTGGGCTCGCAGGGCAAGAGCGCTGCAAAGGACGTCAAGGATGCTGCCAAGGGGAAGGCTGACGATGCCAAGGATGCTGGCGGTGACATCAACGCCGCAGCCAAGCGGGTTGTTGGCCAGAGCGAGTCCATCTCCAAGACTCTGGACAACAAGGTGTCCAAGTAGGTCTATGGAGGAGTATGGTCGGTCAATCAGTATTTGAAACAATTTTGGAGAGTTATGATACTTGGGTAAGTAGCCGTTCAGAACCTAATGTGGATATTTGCGAGCTTTTATGTGGATTCTCTTGAGCTGCAAAGTTCATCGTCCTTACCAGTAGTGGCAGTGGTGTTGCGATGATCTTGTTCCCACTTTTATATCTGATCCGTGGATCTATTCAGTACCTGCCTGCATAGGGTTGAACACTTTGTAAGAAGCATTCGTACCTATCTCAGCTGCATGCTCGCTGCTGAGAATTCGCTCTCCACGATTTGACACAAAGCAGCCTGAAGCACTTCCAGACAGAAGTTGGACGTGGTAACTCAATCGTGCTGCTTGCTTGTGCCCACAGAGCAATCTATATTTGGTTGCAGCTGGATCACCAATGCACTTCATTTTCTCTCCCTGCACTGCTGCTGTGGGCACTTGGCATTGGCCAGTACTCCCTGGATATTCTAGAGGGCAGGGGGAGGTGTCACAAGTCAACCGCTCTCAAGCTGTAAAGCCCGGTTGGTCCTGGAAACAGAAAACTCATGTGGCACAGAGAGGATGGGAAGTTTGGGGCGGCAGGTGTGCCCTGCAATGTCAGCATAAGAAGGGCATGTTCCAGCCTACTGCCAGGTGAGCAGAGGGCTGTTGTCGGAACCTTGTCAGGACGTGTCCCCTCCTGGAGGCTGGAGGACCAGCAACCAGCACAATTCCGAACCTTTCAACCTCAATGAAAGCAAATCATGTGCTGCGGCATCTGGTTACTGTAGGTCCATGGGAGACAACTGAAGTTGTTGGCTGAGCATGCAAATACGCTTAGTTGCAAATTCAGCTTTCTCCGCCGCGCACTCAATATCCGCCATTTGGATCGGCCAACCTTCATGTCTGGAGGTATTTTGGGGCCGAAAACGACCAAGATTTTTGGTCCAAGGTTCGTCTTGGTCCAAGATTGGATTTGAACCTGATGGCTCGGATTTAGCGTCAAGGGCCTTTTGAGCAAATTTTCGATCGAGAACTCTTCTTACGTCGATCTTCGAGCAGCTAACTAGTCACAGACCAGTGCCCCTGACTCTTATCGATTTGAGATTCATACCACGGTTACCACGAGGCAGGTGCACTCATGCACACCAGCAGCACACCATGCAGACCAGCGGTTCAGGGAAAACCTCCGCCGTATCTCTTATTGGCGACAGAATCCCTGCCTAGGGTCTCCTCCTCTGTCAAAGCAAGACTCCAATCAATTGCAAGACGTCATTCAATACGGAAGGCAGCGCCCTCTTCAAGGGGTTTGCTACTCTACAAAGAATATCAAGAAGCGCATCGGTGTCATCCTGCCAGACGATACTGCTCTCTGACTCCCACCAAGCGACAACCTGCAGAATGCCGCCATCATGATGCTGCGCCTGCCCGCCACACTGTCTGAACGTGGCCTGGGTGAACACTGATAATAGCACCTTGGGACTGTTGAGATGAGCCTCTTATGTCGCCGTCCGGATACAAAAATTCTTTTTGCTCCTCCTCCCTCACTGCAATCCTCGCATCCCAACAGACACTGTGCTACTCTGTCATTGCACCAATCACCTAAAGAGACCAATATCAAAGCTGAGATGCGTCAAAAGCTCACCCAGCGACTTGCAGATCTGTGAAGGGCGGCCTATGTCCACTTGCTGGCAGTCTGGTTCATTGGATCAGTCAGCAGATGGACCTCCACAGGTCCACAGAGAGGCTTTTGATATGGCGGGCAAGTGTGTCGCCCAGGCTGGCAACATGGCAAGTGCAGGCAAGCACCATGTGGCATGCCTTAATAGGCAGCAGGGTCGTCCCAGCCATTGCTGGCAGCAGCGATACAATGTAGCCAAGCGTTGCCTTACAGGACAATGATCTGTCAGCCATGCCATGCCCTCTGGAGTTCATATAACGCCAAACTCTACGAAAGGAAGTAAAGGATTGTGAGCTCAGACAGAGGTTCATGAGCGATCTGTCGATGTGAAAGATTTCTGGCTGTGCAAAGTAAAAATTCCCAAGACGGTGAAATATCTGTCCAGTAGAAGATAGGCTGACAGTACATGTATGTAGCTTCATCTTCATATCTGCCTATTGGACTGCCATATTGAGATTGAAGATAATGTTTTTGGCGATTCACCTGGGACAAGCGTAAGCACCATCTGCGCACCTCTGCCTGCTGCCAGGGAGAAGGGCTGCTTGGATCCCCTGCAGAACCATGCGAGCGCCATGGTTTCCAGATTCTGCTTCTCTGTTCAACAGAGGCAAGTGGCCTTACAGAGAGCTTTTGACTGCAGCGCAGCGCCCACTCCAAGTTGACTTGAAGCGACCTTCTTGGCATCGCGACAGACAGATCAACCTCCCAATTGTGTGGTGACCAGGATGCCATCGGCAGGGCTTAGTGCCAAGCTCATTAATTGGAAAAGGTCACATCCAGATCATTGTATTTTAAGCCTGCTGAGGCAGTTTTTGGAATAGTCATTTCTAGAGATATAGTGGACTGCTGCAGTCGGATTTGTTGAGAATGGCACGTCCTGGAGCCTGAGAGCACGTGTATCAAACCGAAAATGGGAACTGCAATGTCTGCAGCACAAGTGGGCCTCATAGGCTATACAGTTCAAATCTCGCAAGGTGAAGGACTTCCCCTTGCGTTGCTTGCACACCTTTTCCATCTCAAATCCGGGTTGCCGGGTTTAGGCTTCGGCAGCCAAAAATAAGATGTAGGGTTTGGGCAAAGCCGGCCTATCAACAGGTCTGCTGTTTCGCCCCCTTGCTGACAGCAAATGAGGCATACATGATATCAGAGGAAAGCTGACCGCCTCCCTGTAGCCAACTGCAGCGTTTGGGGAGACGAAAGAGATCTTTAGATGTATGGGAACCAGATGAGGCAGGAATACCTGAGCAGCAGCCCGAATTGGTGAGCTTTCAATGGAAAGTAATAATTTACTGATAAATTCAAGATGTCTGAGCGGCTTTTACTTTATGTGTCATGACGATTGAGTTTTGAAAGTCGTTGTCGCTGCACGCCCACATTCAGATTCCTGCGACTTTATCTATGTGAATAAGGCTCGCCTTATTCTTGGTAGGGAGATTTGAGTACGATGTCTGCAGGCGAGAAATAAACAAAACCGTATCTTCAATCATAGATGATATGGACGTTCCCAGGGCGACCTCGGCGCCCCCCCACCTGGAAGAGCGATTCGCTGCCCAGCTGGTGAGAGCAAAGCATGTCAAATTGTCACATATTGAGCAAGCAACCCCAAGTCGTGCGCTGTTTGCTGCGGCAAATCGCAGAAGGCTCCACAGGGCTGTGAATGCATTGCCGTTCTATGGACTAGTACAGGCACAGGGTGCACAACTCTCGGCCAGCACAATTGAAAGGGAGCAGACATTTGAGCAGGACGAATCCTGAAAGTCCCTGAGGTAGATTGCCCAGCTGATCTATATCGTGTCACACAGGGGGCGCTTGGCAACATCCAGGATGGACGTTGGACGCCGGAGCAGTGGTCCGACATCCGCTGCGATGAGGACTATGAGAGGTTCTACCAGCAGAGCCAGGCGGAGGGCGGCCGCAAGCTACCCCCGCCCCTGGACAGCCGCACCGTGTATGCGCAGCTGCCCCCGCACCTGCAGCAGCAGCTGACTCAGCAGCAGCAGCAGGCCCTGGCCGCGCGCCTCTCCCCAGGCCCCTCAGGTGCGAATGCCGTGGATGAGGGGGTTGAGGTGGAGGGCAGGTGGGGGGCGAGAAATCCTGTTGGGAGCATCTCTTACGAGAGCATTACAGGAGAAACGTGTGCTTGGGCGGTTGTCCAGGGGGGGAAGGGGGGGGATTTCATGGAATCGGCTCAATGAAACATCGTGCCGAGCGCGCATGCATGTCTTGGGGCAACATAAAATGCTGCTTCTTGTGGGAGAGTTGGGCACCTTGCAAGCCTGCAAGTCAGGATATGTTGGGACCAGAGGCTGGGCTAAATTGAGGATTTCAAAAGATTCAAGCAGCGCCCGGTGTAGGGAGGGGAGACTGGCAAAGTCCACAAAGTAGGCTTTGCTAGTCAGGACATAATAAGTTGTGGTGTCCAAAAGAAAGCAGTACCAAGCGTTGATTATGATGCAGGCCTAGAGACCATCAATGAGCAGCGGCCCAGCTCAAATCTCAACCCCCAAGTCCTACAAGCCCTCGCCAATTCCCTAGGTAAGGAAGTGCACTGAAGAATTCCCCTTTCCAAGCGTGACACTTCGCATGCATGGTCAGGAGCATCTGCAGAGTTGCACATCAAGATTTCAATGAAGGGCAGTGAAGGCTGCTTGGCGCTGAATCGAGAAATTCAGATCAAGGGCATCAAGGCAATGTCCTCTCCAATTTTATGCACATTTCATTTTGATCTGCAGATTTGTTTGCCTTGTACTGCTGCTGACATCTGATGTTTGTTGCAGAGGCCCGGGGTGCCTCTCCAGCCCCTCACATGGACCATAGCGCAGGCATGCCCTCTATGGGACAACAGAATGGTGAGCAGCCCCCCCACCTCGCACAACCTACACCCACAACAATCCTGTGTGCTGTGCGCAAGTTCTCTTCATCGGGAGCACCAGTCTCGATCATCCAAACCTTTGGAATTGTGTGCCAGATTGCAAAGGCTGGAGAGTAGGCGCACCTGTTTAGTCCCAAGTGAATGGGTGGTGGTGCATGGGACGCCGCCCCTCAGCCCTGTGTGTCACCTGTGTGCCCCAGTTGTGACTAAGAGAGTACATTCCAAGTTGGTTTTGCATTAACTGTATGTGGGTGTCGCTTAATTGCCTCGGTCCTGCTGACATCATCAATCTTGCAGGCAATGACCAGGCAGCCCTGATGCAGCAGCTCGTAGCAGCCGCCAACAACATGAACCTTGGGCCGTCCCCCGCACCCCCGCCCCTCAGCAGGACGCCGCCGCTGCCGTCTCAGACCCCGCCTGTGCCGTCCCATACACCACCCCCCTCCCAAACACCGCCGCTGCCCGCTGGGACCCCAAACAACACCCAGGTCTGCCTCGCGTCCTGTTTTTGGGTAGAACTCAGGGGTGGGGCCTTGGTTCTTGTTGAAGTACAGGACTGATGGTGCCAGTGAAGAAGATTTATCCAAAGGAAGAGAATGGTATTGTCAGAGGTTCGAATTTTGGGAAGTTCTTTTGTGCTTGCATGCCACATGACTCCAAGGCTGGAAAAAGGAAGCTGGGAGTTTGAACCTAGTTGCACAATTCCGAAAGGAGGGCGGCAAGCATTTTCAGTAGGTGGGCCTGCGAGGAGTGGGGAATGTTTATCTCCTCCTGAACTCCATTTCAGCGCATGCGGCTTGGGGCATTCTTGAGTGACCATGGATGCCTGTTGCAGCACCAGAACAGGACTGCATTTCTCACCAAACCGCTCTGAGGACGAATGTGTGAAACAAGTTCTGCTAGGCTTGCAAGTGAGGGGTGAAAACGATTGCAGGCGATGGCGAATGCTGCAGCGTATGCCGCGGCGATGGCCACCGGTCACGGGCAGCCACCCCCCAACATGCACCACCACCACCACCCTCCACCGCATCAGCAGCAGGGGTACCCCCCCGTGCCGGGCATGATGCAGTCCATGGAGTACCAGGCGGCCTACCAAGCCGCCTACCAGGTAGTCTCAAGGAAGATACTCCTCCTTCATCCCTTGCCTGCATGTGCAGGAATGTTGGAGTACAACTTCATCATTCCTCTCAGCGCGAAGATAAGTGAAGAGCCACCTGGAAACCATGCAATTCTGAATTCTTTCAGGCAGACGGTTGAGATCACGTGCCTAGCACCGGCTGCCCTGCTCAGCAGCAGGCATTATCCCTCACTTCAAGCTAATCTCCCAACCACAATCAGTTGCTAGCCGTCACCACTGCTCCTGCTCTACAGGAGAGGCACAGGACCTTCCTCATCAAAGCATTGTCTGTGCATGTCTCAATTACTGTGAGACTCAGAGTTCCGTTCCTTGCCTCCAGGCTGCGCTGGCACAACAGCAGGCAGCCACCCAGAGCATGCTGATCCAGCAGGGCCAGGGCCACCTGGCGCCCCACCTCGCTGGCCAGTACGCGGGCCAGCACTCCCAGGTGGCGGCGCAGGTGGCCGCTCAGCTGGCCGTGAACCCCGGCTACTTTGCCAACCCCAACATCAACGCCGCTGCAGCTGCGGCCGCCGCTGCTGCCGTGCAGAACATGATGGGTGTGCACCAAAGCCCCCTACTTATTCTCACCCCACCCACCGTCCCCTGCTGATCCCCGTCAGATTCCCTGTCGGCTGTTATGCAAACGTGATGGGTGGTATTAATCCCTCCTTCCTCATCTCCCAGGAAATCCAAGACCAGGTTCTGAGGTGGTCATGCATGGGCTTCTGGAGGGGTGTACTTGGATGGCATTTTGTTCACGACAGCTCCTCAGGGAAGGCTGGTCAGTTTGGTGAACTGACGCGCTTGGTGGGAAAATTCATCATAGCGGGCATATGTCAAAAGTCTCGCGAATAATCAACCCTTTTCCCCACACTGAAACGCTGTTACACAGTACCACCTATCTCCAAACCAAAAAAGTTTCACCTTGACATCAGATCCCTGAGCAGGGTCGCTGTATGGCAGGTGGGCGGGGCAATGGCAACGGCATATACGACCACGATCGCTATGGGGACCGAGACAGGGATGACCGCCGAGGGGGACGGGATCGCCGTGGGCGGCACAATCGGCGGGACATGGACCGTGATCGCGACCATGACGACCAGAACGGGGGCATGGCCTCGCGCTTCCAGAGCCTGGATGAGGTCATCGGCCAGGTCAGCGACCACCCCCCCCCCCCCCCTCGCAAACCTCTGCATCAGTTCTTGCTGGGAAGTTGGGCTGGGTGTCACGGAGTTGTGTGGAGTGTATTGCTTATTGCCGAGATGCTCAACAGGCAACAGTCAATGGAGCCACTCGATCTTGCAGTGCCAAGTGCGCCTTTTTGACTGCCCTGAGGCTTTGGAGGGCAGAACGCGTCATGCAGCAGGGCGCTCTCTTTCCACATTGCATGTTTGCTTTTCAATTTTGGTCACATGCTGGAGGTTCATGGGCAGGGGTCTCCATTCTGAGAGGCATGCATATTACCAGGCTGTCAGGCTGGCTCTGGAAGGCAAGGAGCGGGAGAAGGAGAAGGTGGCTCGCCTGCTGCGAGACCTGTCCCCTGAGCTGCTGACACGGGACCAGGTGGCCTTTGGCTTCACCCGCCTGCTTTCCACCGCCGAGGTGGGCCTCCCACCGCCAGCAGGGAGAAGACATGAACTTTCCCCAGGAATTCTCTGTTGAGCCTCCAGCTTGTGCAGTGATCTGCGCATATGTCCAGGCAGCATGCCCACCAGCCAGACATGGCTTGCAGGCCAAGTTGCACTACATGAAGGCCCCATGAATCTTTTCCTTGATATTTTGACATCACATATGTCGCCGCAGGACCTGATGCTGGACGTACTGGATGCGGACCACCAGCTGTCCCTTTTCCTGGCGCGAGCGATCGTGGACGAGGTGCTGCCCCCCGCCTTCCTCACCGCCGCGCTGCCCTTCCTGGAGAACCAGAGTCAGGGCGTCAACATTGTTCAGGCCACAGGCACGTCCTTTGACTTCTTCTTCACCAAAGTATTTTGCCCAGCGGAGGTGCCCATGGTTATGATTAAGGTTCCCTGAGGGCTATCTAGCTCTGGCTTTGGGCATCGGTCTGCCTGCCAGTGATCCTGTGACACACAGCATCTTTTCTACAAACACATAGCCAACAAGGTGCTGTGGTCCATGTGATCAATGTGCAAGTGCCAGAAGGCTTGATTGATGTAGGGAAGCTGCTGTCAATTCGCCACGCGGCCGAGAGGGTGCAGCTGTGCTGGCACTCTGCGGACTTCTCCGTGGAGGACCTCAGGGCCAGGATCAAGGCAAGGCTGTCCATGCTCAGCTGTAACATTCCCCACATTAGCAAGCTTGCTTACCTAGATTTTACGAAAGCCTTTCTTCAAGCATGCTTCGTGCCTGGGAATGCAATGACAGACCACTTTTTGCCTGCCTACTGTACACCCTCTCCCCTTTCTCACAACAGGTCTAAGCAAGCACAGCCAGCTCATTGAATAGGCCCAGCAGAGGCTTGATTTTGCGCCCTGTATGCTTCCTGCCACCAAGGCAGCACCACTGGTTTGCAGGATCTGGTGAAGGAGTACGCCGCCCTGGGCGATGAGGAGGAGGCCGGCCGCTGCTGGCGAGACCTGGACGTGACCTTCTTCGGGCACCAGCTGGTCTACACCATCCTGGTGGAAGCCTTCGAGGCGCCGGCCAAGGAGGAGCTGCTGCTGCGCCTGATACGCCGCTTCGAAGCCTCGGGAGAGGTCTCGCAGGTTTAAATCCCCTCTCCCTCTCCGTGAAGGCTTGCCTTGCCATGGCTCGCAGGCAAAATTTTGGCAGGTCCTCAGCAGCTTGCTGTGAGGTGTTGGGCGACAACAGGATTGCTGGATCAGATGTGCTGAAACGAAGAGAAGGCGTTTGTCAGGAAATTGCACAAATAAGCCATCTGACTCACTGTGGGCTGGCCGATCATTGGGTGATAAAATGGAGATACCCTTCCACATGATACGAGTGCTCCATCGAATGTGCAGACTCAGATCCAGAAGGGCTTCCAGAGGGTGGAAGCTCAGTTGGCTGATCTGCAGCTGGATTACCCCGCCAGCCCCAAGGAGTTTGCCTCATGCAAGGCCGCTGCTGAGAAGTTTGGATGGCTCTCTCCTGTCTCTTCATCCCAAGCAGAGGCCTAGATTTCCGGTCAAGTACTGTGGGTGCCTGGGATACGGCATCCTGGTTTTCACAGAGCAGAACAATCGCTTCTGAGTATTCGAAATTGACTCACACGAGGAGAGTAAGTTTGTACAATATTCGCGATTGCCTTGGCATTTGAGCAGACAAGCTGTACACTGCGATTTTGGTGAGTGAGAAGACTGTTTCTGTGTATAGATTTGCCAGCTTGGGCTTCTGCCTGTACAGGCCTTCAAGCCGTTTCCCTGGAGTCGGGGTTACGTTTCTGGGGAGTGGTGAGGTCACAACTTCAAGGACAAAAAATGACTTTGCTGCACTGTCTGTGTGTCTAGATTGGTGAGTTGAACATTTGTGTCCGTGGACTCAGGGTCATTCTTTGCTCATCTCCTATTCCCAGCAGGCTGTAAAGTTTGTAACCATTTTCACTGGGACATCTCCTCTTGCTGTGACGGGGGAACTGCACTACCACAAGCAATTTGGCACAGACTCGGTGGATACTCCAGCCGCAAGGGTCCGCCACACCTCCTCGACTTCCTAAAAAGTTCCAACTCCACTTGGCACAGACATGACCAGCTCCAGCATCACACACACGACACATTTCAGTGTGACTTGTGCTCCATTAGCTGTTCCCTGCTTGTCCAATTTCCATTTCCTAGGAAATGTACTTGTCGGCCTGCTCAGCTAGCAGCCTGGCGGAGTGCTTGGCATCGTGGAACAGCTCATGCACATCATTCACGTCGGCAGGGGTGATGGCATCCCGCCCTGAGGTCCGGGCAAGCACCTGGGCTGGAGTGAGCAGCTGCACGGCGTGGCGCAGGGAGGCGGCCTCCCCTATGCTGCCCAACAGGGCCAGGCTCTCCTCCTCAATTCCGATCTGCTCCACCTGCAAAAGCGGACCCTCCCTTGCTCTTGAGAATGGTGTGTGCAAGACACCCGTGGTGATGGAGTGTGATGATTGGACCAGAGCCAGCAGCGGCGCCTCTGTCTGAAGCATGTACTCCAGACTCAGGCAACATGTTGCTGGCATCCAGCCCTGCCTTCAAATTGTGTAGTCCATTTCTCTCCTCTGTGAGATCTGTGCTCATGCAGCCTGGAATCTCCTGCCAGCTGGCACTAGCATTCTTTCAGGAGACAGCCCAAGTGCACCTGGCCCATCAAAATCATCAATGCCAAGATAGCTCCGGACTGCCGGTCGACAGAAACGCGAGGTTTCGTGGGTACCTGAGCTCTGATGGCCAGGATCTGAATGATCTCCTCCAGGGAGTAGGGCAGTGTGCGCATGATGAGGAGGCGGTCCAACAAGTCCAGCGGGATGCCGTGTGGCGCCACACTGTCCGTACCCCGTATCTGCAATCAACAATTGAAAGATTCTGAGATGCTCACCGGATCTTCCTGCTTTTGAAGGCAAGTGAATGCTTGGGGTTTGGATGGTTAAGAGGAATATTTCATTTTTTTTGAATAATGAGCTACCTGCAACACCATGCTTTGCAGTCAATTAAAAAGCATGGCGGGAAAGCTGATTATGGCATGCATTTGTGGAGGGTAAGGTGGGATGGGAAAGGGGGAGGGGGGGATAAGGCACTGGGCATGTGTCCCTGTTGGTGGCAAATTGACTGTTGAGTGATGGAAAGTGAAACATCCAGGAGGGGGGAAAGATATACCGGGCACAGGCCCCTGTTGGTGGCAAAGATGACTATGGGGGAGAGGCTGGACTCCAGAGCGCGGTTGAGGAAGGTGAAGCACTCGATGTCCAGCATGTGCACCTCATCTATGAACAGCACCCCGGGAATGAGCTCCGCCACGCCCTGCTCTATATATCTGTTGACCACCTGCACAAACCAATCCACCCTGGGCTTTGTTGTCAATTCTCCAGCATGTGCATTTGGCTGCAGAGGGAGTGGCAGCAATATCCAGGGCTGCAGGGAGTTGGTGCATCACCCTGCCAGCAATGAGCAGTTCCGCAATGATTGGAGAAAGGAGCACCTTGTTGATTTCCTTGCGCAGCTTTTCAGTGATCTCCGTCTTTTTGGGCTTCATCATCTTGCCCATGACGGACATGATGTCCTGGCCGCCTTCTGGCTTGGCGTTGGCGGCGTCCAGGTCGTGCAGGGTCACGTCTTGCACCACCTCCTTCTTCTTGTGCACATCTCCCTGCATCGCACAGACAAAGTACATCCCCAGCTGCACCCCAATGCCCTGGAGGCAGCTTCGTGACAGGAAGTGCGCCTGGCATGGGGTGGTCTGTACCATGACGGTATGGCAGGGGCCATATCCTGTCCGTCCTTTGCGCTTTGAACGGGTCTTTGCAAGACCTATGGTCTTGAACGCACTGCCTATGGGCAATCAAGCTGAACACAGATTCAGCAAAAGCCTGATCATGGGGCTGGTGCTGACGAAAAGAGTCCCAGAAGGAACACAATTGTAAATAAACGAGATCCACAATTCGAGACAGTTAGCTTGTCTGCACCAAGCTTCAGGCTGAACTTGGCCTAACAGAGGAAACGGTCGGGTACTTGCCTTTGGCAGTGGCACGTACTCCTCGGCTTCCAAGTCAAACTCAGTGGCATGGGCGTCAGAGCGCCCGACCCGCTTCACCGCCCCGCTGGTAGCCTCTATGTAGATCACATCCCCCACCTGCAAGATCCTGGCCACTTGACATGCAGCCCCTCTCGAGCACAGACATCTAGATGTCTACTACCTGTATGACCCATCCTTGGGCATACCCCAACTTAACTTTCTGTGCCCGGTTTAATCTGAATGGGCCAGAAAGAAGCAAGATGATTCCCATCTCCAAATCTTCGCTTCCAACTGCGAAGGCACTGGATACTAAGGGAAGACATGTCGACCAACTTCCCTGGCAGAGTGAAACCGGGAGCTCTATGAATGTAAATAGAAATGTGCCTGCGAGCGGGCAAGGAGGCCCACCTGCACCCGCTCCTTCTGCAGGCTGTCGAAGATGGAGGGGTCCAGCTTGAGTTGCTTGACCCCCTTCACGCTCTTCAGGCCGATGATGACGTGGCTGATCACCTTGCCGTATCCCCCCATCTGGTTCTCGGTCTCCTCAGGGGACAGCTCAATCACCTCGCCCTCGTACACCTCCTTGTTCTCCTTTATGCGCAGCCCTGTCCAAATGACTGCCCCTCAGGATCGGCAGAAGGGGCAGGTGTCACATACGATCTCCACGAATCGGGCTGACAGACTTCGTTGGGAATGTATCAGATCGCATTCATAGGGGTTTCAAGCTGGGCTCGCATCCTGTCACAAGCCCTTGAGAACAAAATTCTGTCTACATGCTCATCGCCTCTGCCGTTTCACTAGCATCGTATGGGTGAGACATTCCTGGATCAATGCCAGGTGTTTGACCAATGAAAGGATTTTGGCCCACCTATGGCCCTCCTGAAGTTCTCTGCCAGCACCTCCGTCTTCTTGACCTCCGCCGAGTAGACCTCCGCTCCCACCATGGGGCAGAACGGCACCTTGCTGCCCAGCTCCTGTGCCACGCCCAAAGCCAGGGCCGTCTTCCCAGTCCCAGGCGCCCCTGCCAGGACAGATGGCACCGTCGTGTTTCTATTTACACTGGTGCAGCGGACCTTGCTTTGCGTCTTCTCATGGCCCACAGAATGGGTGTCACAAGTTGTAGGCACTGGTATGATTGCTCTTTATGAGCCATTCTGATTGTCTGTGGGTACATCATAATATGTTTTTCCTATCTAAATGCGCATGAAGAAAGATCAGACAGCTGTAGAAGCAAGTGATTCCGAGTGCTTCCATTGCTGAAGTGTTGCTCAAGGGGGGGGGAACCAGAGAATCTCGGTCATCAAATGCTTCAAAATTGCAGTCTGTGAGCAGTGCACATGCATGCGAGTAGGTTGGCCTTGGAAGTATTGCCTGTGAGGAGGAGGGCCCTGCCGGCCATCTTCTTCTGGCGGATCATGTCCACCACCACCCCACATGCCTCCCTGGCCTGCTCCTGCCCCACAAATCCTGCACCTCCCATCTTCAGCAATCATTTTTGGACAGGTTGCTGCTACTCAATGCTATCACGCTTTCGTCAGCATGCGATTCCTCTGCCAAATAGAAATCCTATGCCTCCCACTTTTTAGTTCTATCCATACGTGCACTGCAGCTTTTGAGCTTCCGCTCGTTCCATTTAGAAATAATCCATATGCAAGGGTGGACCAAATGTCTGCGACAACAGCTACCTTAACCTGAATGAACAAGCTGGCAGTATTTATAGCTGCCTGTGCGGTTGGAAGACTCCTGATTAATGGCAAATGAATGAGGTGTTAGTGCACCTGCCGCCAAGGAAACGGCGACGCCATCTGGCCCAAGCCCCAGGCCTTTGATATGTGTGTGGGTGGCAACCCGCTGGGCTTTTGTGGTGGAGGTCACTTCCTCGATTCTCAGCGCCATTCTCCCCTCTCAGTCACCCTCGCTCCTGAGCTCACCCATTCCTAGCTATTTGACATTTTTGGTGAAAGCTAGCAGCATATTGCAATCCCAGGGTGACCAATCAGCCGCCCATTCCTTTAAGATAGAGTACAGGAGCTCAAAGTGCGCACTTTCAGATCTGTAACCGTCAGATCAGCGATGCAGCGGCGAACTTTTGAAAGCGGGCACAACGCAAAACGAATACTTTGCTTGATGGAGTTGTAAGTTCGGAATCGAAAGTTCCTTTGAAAGCAAAACGTATTGGCCTATCGAGTAACAATAGGAGGACATGACTCAGCGCAAGATATTTTCAACTTGACTCATGCCATGTCAGCTCCATTATCTGCAATTTGCGACTGAGATAGGAGTGTCACACAGTACAACAGTGATAATATGGATCCTTACAAGGTGAGCCGCCTCCATCTGTGCGCATACTCCAGCTGAATTCATACAATTGCTTCTACGACAGCGAGGTCGTTATTGGCACAATACAATTGGCAGTTGCATTGATTGGCAGCTTGTGAGGCCCCTTCGTAGACGGCATCGGTGATGTTGATAGGCTTTTGTCCTCAGATTCTGCGATGGGCTCTCTTACGGCTCTCTTGTACAAGAGCTGGGCGAAGAGAAAGCGCTAGGACATTCGAATGTACAAAGCGCCATCGTTTAAGGAAGTTGAAGCGGCCTCTTCAGTTCTCGCTCTGAACAATCATGCTAACGCGGCCACGACCTGTGCAGTATACTCCGAGTTCAGCGCACGATAGCTCTTACTGGACCACCAACTCGGGTGCTCCAGTGTGGAACAACATCTCCTCCAGCACAGTCGGTGTTCGAGGTGAGCCCTAAGAAGGCGGTGATGTGTGTGCTCTGCCCCTGCTTTGCTCCAGCTTTGACAGGACTCCCTAGTATCTCTTAGCACACCATTCTTCCACCAGCTCACCCATCAGTAATCCACGTGCAAATCTGCAGGACCTGTGCTCCTGGAGGACTACCAGTTGGTGGAGAAGATTGCGCAGTTCGACAGGGAGAGGATACCAGAGAGGGTGGTCCATGCCCGTGGTGCCAGTGCAAAGGGATTCTTTGAGGTAAGCAAACTCAACAGGGAAACGGGACGAAGTGCGTGTGTTTGCTGAAGTTCATACTGTGAGAAGGTCCGTTCAGTGAACTGTAGGGGCCCGTACGGTCTTTGTAACAGGTCGAAGAGGCGGTCACAGAGGCTCGCTCAATGCATTTGCGAATTTGCCAGGCTGACAGACAGGTGAATTGGTGCAGGTGACCCACGACATCTCGCACCTGTCATGTGCGGATGTTTTCCGGGCGCCAGGGGTGCAGACTCCCGTCATTGTGCGCTTCTCCACTGTCATTCATGAGAGGGGATCCCCAGAGACCCTCAGGGACCCCAGAGGATTTGCCGTCAAGTTCTACACCAGGTAGGCTTTGCAAGTGATATGCAGTGTCTCTTATGGCGCAACGTGCGCTATCGTAGAAATTCCTCCATACTGCAGACATGGCTCGCAGCCATCTTCTCTTGACACTGGTTTAAATGCCACACAGCACATACGCACAACAATGCATGCTTGATGGTCTGCATCTTCGCAGCAGGCAGCTGACTTGGAGGCTGTTGATGGTTGCAGGGAGGGTAATTGGGACCTGGTGGGGAACAACTTCCCTGTGTTCTTCGTGAGGGATGGGATGAGTTTCCCAGACATGGTGCATGCCCTGAAGCCCAACCCCAAGAGCCACATCCAGGAGGGCTGGAGGATCGCAGACTTCTTCTCCCACCATCCAGAGGCCATGCACATGGTGGGTTGTTGTCCCCACTGAACTTGCTTTCTGTCTCCGACGGAATAGGCCACGCCGGAAAAGTGTGTCTGCATCAACTCGAGACTGACTGGTGGCAATTTGCCACAAGCCTCACTGTGTTACCTGTAGCAAGAGACATGCTGCTGGAACACTTTGGAAGCCCAAATCGTTCCAGGAACGGGTGCTGGGCATTATATAAGGCAATTGTCAAGGCAGCTTTGCTGGTCAGTATTGCATGTTCATGCAATCAAGGCATGTGACTACAACAAGAACAGCAACAGTGTTAAAGGCAGATGTGCTTGGCTGCAGTTCACTTTCCTGATGGACGATGTTGGTGTGCCGGCCAACTACCGGGAGATGCCTGGGTTTGGGGTGCACACCTACACCCTGATCAACCGGGAGGGCAAGGTCACGTACGTCAAGTTCCACTGGCTGCCCAAAGCTGGTAGGCAATCCCTATCCTTTGCTCTGCCAAATGCAGCAGCCACCCTTTCGCCGAACGTTTATCCAAGCTGTGAATGTTTTGCACCAGGGCTGGACAGCGGGGTCTAGGCCTGGCAAGGGAATTAGCATGTCTCAACACCTCTTCCAGCATGCAGCTCAAATGTGTAAGCTCCTGTGCAGTACGGCCAATAGCAAGCACTTGGACTCAATCCCCAGAATAGGAGCCAAGCCTAACAAGCGACATTCTACACAAAGGGTGATACTCGCAGTGTGGAACCCTGATGTCGTGACTGCAGGGGAGCGCAACCTGTTGGATGACGAGGCCATCCAGGTGGGCGGCAGCAACCACAGCCACGCCACGCAGGACCTGTACGACAACATAGCCTCTGGGCACTACCCCGAGTGGGAGCTGGCCATCCAGACCATGGACCCCCGGGAGGAGGACAAGTTCGACTTTGACCCGCTCGACGTCACCAAGATCTGGCCCGAGAACCTCTTCCCTCTGCAGCCCGTGGGCCGCCTGGTGCTCAACCAGAACCCCAGCAACTTTTTCTCTGAGAACGAGATGCTGGTGAGCCACCTCTTTTTCTTGATTTTCAGTGCTTACAGGGCGTTGCATACTGCCACGATTATTCCCCCTCAGTCGATGGGCTGTTCTTCAGACACACCCACCTATTATGGCGGTCTGTGTAACAAGACCGCGCCAAACCCGCTTTTTTTTTTACGTTGTGGTGTCTGTGGTAGCACTTCACATCATACTTACTGGGTGGAGGAGTTTGGGGAGGTGCCACATCAAGACAGCTGTTACAAATACCAACAGATTGGTCTTGATGACACACCAGGCCCTAGTAAGCTGTTGACCTGGCTTGAGCATGCTGAATTTCTGGCCCCCCGCAGGCGTTCTGCCCTGCCCTGATCGTGCCAGGCATCGGGTACTCGGACGACAAGCTGCTGCAGTCGCGCATCTTCTCCTACGCCGACACGCAGCGCCACCGCCTGGGGCCCAACTACCTCATGCTGCCGGCCAACGCCCCCAAATCTGACCACCACAACAACCATCACGAGGGCTTCATGAACTTCATGACCCGCGACGAGGAGGTGAACCCCCACCTCACCCCTGTATTGGTGCACCGTGCTGTTCGCTTGTCCACATTCTTTTGTTAGCGATTTTACTTCAGCAAATCATGTGTAGTCAACAACAAGGGTCTCAAACCCAGAACTGATGCTGGGCATTCCCCTCAGCCTCCCTTGAGCTGTGGCAAAGGGGTTCCAATTGCAAGGACTACTCAAGGCTGGTGAGAGCGTGTGATCTGGTGTGCTGCATTGGAGGAATTGGCAAGCACTGAAACAGATTGTCAATGTGCAGGTGAACTACTTCCCCTCCAGGTTCGACCCGGTGCGGCACGCGGAGCGCTTCCCCGAGAACCGCATGGCCATCAGTGGCGCCAGGGAGAGGCGCATGCTCGACAAGGTCCGCCTTTCCTCACCATGCCAGATTTTGATTGATGCATGGCCTTTCCAGGTGGCGTTTACAGTTCAAAAGGCAATGGTAGAAGATGATGCTGAAAGGACAAGTGCTGATGCAGGAGAACAACTTCAAGCAGCCAGGGGACAGGTATCGCAGCTTCGACCCTGCCCGTAAGGAGCGGTTCGTCAAGCGCTTGGCAGAGGTGGTGGGTGACGCACGATGCACCAAGGTGACCAGCCTTCTTCCTCGTGACCAGCAAGACAAAGTGGCCCTGTGCTTGCAAATCAGGTGCTATGGAAAACTTTGAAGAGTTTACCAATTATCAACCAAGGTCATCAGGTGTCTGGCAAGTCTCTAAGCAATCCAGGTGACATGCAGGAGATCAGGAGGGTGTGGTGTGGCTACATGGCCCAGTGCGACGCTGACCTCGGTAGGAAGTTGGCTGCAAAGCTGCAGTCCATGAGTGCCTTGTAGAGACTAATGCAATGCAAACAAGTGTATCACTTTCAAGTGTAGGAATCTAGTAGGGGTTCCTGGCACTCTATTTTCTGCTGGGTTACTAGGTTTTGCCTTGCGTTAATATGCAAAGCACAAATTATCGCCAATTTTGAGGCTTGGCCTGCTTGAGAACTTGGCCTTGGATGTCTCCTGTTGCCAGATCTACCCATGGTAGTGCATGATTGCTGGACCTTGCTTAGCTGTTGCCATCACAGTCACAAAGGTGTTTGTACAAAGTTTTGGATTTTACTATTGCGTTCATCCCATTCTTCACATCCCAAAACACCATATGCAAATTGTTTATTCAAGACCGCAGAGAATTCCGCATAACCGGCCTGCAGACTGCACTAGAAGGATATGTGCAGCGAGGCACTACTCCCAACTCTTATGAGAGGGCGACTGCATTCTCTTTCTGAAGATCATGCAGAGCCCGTGAGGGGCACTACAGACTGTTGCAGGGCCGGAAGCTAGCATGCCCGTACAATGAGCCTAGTCCTCCCTGTAACCACACAAATGCAATGTTAGCTGCTAGTACCTGTGACTCAAAAAAGCGGAATTTGCAAGGCAGTCATGTGAT
Organism: Chloroidium sp. JM; assembly: GCA_004335615.1. Lineage (NCBI taxonomy): Eukaryota > Viridiplantae > Chlorophyta > Trebouxiophyceae > Watanabeales > Watanabeaceae > Chloroidium > Chloroidium sp. JM. The sequence goes on from QAXI01000413.1 coordinate 343,847, forward strand.
TTTGGTCAGCAACAAGACAATCAGCTCTACAAGCACAAACAAACTCAGCTAAACGTAGCAGAGTATATGTGGTTGGGATTTACATGTCAGCAGCTTCAATGGCCTCCTTGGCCTTTTTCTCAGCGTCTGCAATGATTTCCTCTGGGATCTGCTGGAACTTGCGGCCAGAATCCTCGCAAATCCAGGCCATCTCCAGCTCAAATGGCTTCTCATCGTCCCGGATGGAATGCATGCTGCACAAAGGGTGTATTCATCAGCAAATAGGGGCCGTAGGGCATCCACACTCCACATATCATTGTGGGAATCAGCTCTTGTGCATTGTCGTCCAAAGAGCAAGACCGCCTGAACTTCCCAGGATTGAGATCCCAGATTATTCAGTCCATCACAAGTCTTACAGCTCTGATGTGTCACAAAGAAAAGGGCAGGCTTCCAGTGAACAAGAGAGCGGTGAGGGTACATTTTGGCAACTTCTTGGATGCCTTGTTGGCAGCCCAACTCCTCCAGATTCAGCCTTTCGATCTCTGTCTTGGCAGCCTGCTTGTTCTTCCCAACTGCTGTCCCAAAATATCTCTGCACAAGCCAGTACACTCCTCAGAGGTGCACTTCTTGTGCTTGAGATGCGACGCTGTTCCATGAGAAGCAATTGTTTACATGCATTGCTGTGTTTGGACTACGCTCAGTGAAAGTAGTTCTGCTCCAATGTCTTATGGGCAACAACAACTCTTTTGCAGAGGCATCTCATGCAGACGCATGGCACTGAATTGGCCCCCTTTTCGCTTGGCAGGGCAGGGGAGGGGAGGTGAAAGCACCATAGAGGAGCCAGAAGGTTCCGTGAGGTACAGCTGCGGGCCATCCACAACATCCCAAACTGCCAGCAGAGCTGCCGACCCATATGGCCTGCAAACAACGCACCTCACTCATATCTTTTAACCCATTCAGACACCTGAGGGCAGCCTCGCTGATCAGACAACGCCATCCCTTTTCTCTATTCCTTTCCGCTAACACCGTAATATGAACAAAATATTGTGGACTGTTGAATAGGCAATGGGATGGTGACGGCGTGTTGCAATTCTGATTATGGTGAGCAATCGCGAGCATGTCAAAAGCTTTTGGAAAAATGTTGGCCGGGTTCAGTCTTGCTACATAGCGGGGGCCTGAGGAGGGAGAAATTGAAACCAGACCTGACAGACCAGTGCATGCTGAAGATGTGGACGTAGCTTGCTATCCTCTCGTTCAGGATGTGACCTGGTATCGGCTCCCCGTACGTGCTGCATGACACCGCCTCATGTAATACTACTGGAAGATAAGCAGAAATAGAATTACGTATTCGGACTGTTATTCCCCTCTTCTCCCAAACCCCGTTCAGGGCATCATGTTTCATTTTTTCAACGCAGTCTGCATACAATACCATAAGGTATGGTACAGGGTTCTGCACTGTCCCAGGGTCTTGTATCTTTCCCAGAGCCTCCTTATAGGTCTGAAAGTTCCAGTCTCCAATTCTCTTTGGGTGCCAGAGCCTGAGCGATGGCAGGCTGGGTCTCACCTCTTATAGTTGGAGGCTTCATAGGAGGCTCTGTTGATGATTTGCCGCCCGTCAGCCGCAACGCCTGCCATGGCCTGCACAACCAGGTCAGCACACTGAGACGAGCTATGCCGCCTGTTCTGGCTTTAGGGGAATACAAGCTGCCCATATATGTTGTATTGATTTGCATGCGACGGCCCTCGAAAACATAATTTGTAGGTCCATCCAGCAGCTCTGCCTTCATGCACTTCTCCGGGCTTCCTTCCCATGCCGCATTTTGTGGAAGTGCACACATTAAAATAAGAGCCATTGCAGATGCTGGCCGAGGCTGGTGGACTTCAGTCCCTAGAGAGGGGAGAAGGCCTGAAGCTGTAAGGTGTGACCCACCAGGCCTGCATGTGTGTCCACTGCATACGCCCGCCTGTTGGATCCCTTCTCCAGCATCTTGGAGACAATTGGCTTCTCCATGCCCTGCAGGCACAGTCAGCTGATTACGATGGGACATTAACCAACCCTTAATTGAGCTCTCTGAAAGGCTTTGACAGCAGTGCCCTTCATCTTCATGCATGTGATGGATGAATTTTGACTTCGGCAGGATACAAGGGATTTGGCAGACTCACCAGCACCACCCCATCCTTGCAGCGGATGCCTATGACAGTCCTGCAAGCATTACAGGGAAGGTTCACAAAATTAAATTGAAGATCCTTCGAAAGTGTCAGGAGATGCTGCAATGGTGAGATGGGTCTTGTCAAGCCTTCCTGCCGCGTCTGGAAATAGAAAAGAAGGTATGCTGACAAGCGTGCTTCATGAATGCCACAAGTAAAATGATTTTGCAAGTTGCCTTCGCAAATGCGGCCAAAAAAGGTGTCAATCCTCACCCGATGATGGACACTGCTTTGGCTGCATAGTCTGTCTGGAAGATCTTGCCGTCTGGTGAAAACGTGGAAGTAGACAGGTCATACTGCACAAGTTGAGAATCTTGAATTCTCAAGATGGCACGAAATTCTTTGACGCCCTCTTTCTCTCAGATCAGACGCTGGTATGGAAAGCAAAGCATGGGTGTCAGGCTTCAGATTAGCATAGCCAAATCTCAGCAGCGGGCCATTGACCCTCTCAGCAAAATTTTGAGAAGTTGGATGTATCATCATCAGCCTATAGAGCAACACTAAGGGACAGCACAGACGACATCTGGCTGCACAAGTGGGATAGATGGACTTGTAAGTTGGGAAGTAGGAGGCTTCTTGATCAGGATTGATGTAGTGCAGTCACTTGCACCTCAAATGGACCTGTTGTCTTCTCTCATTTGCAGCATCAACGAGAAGCAAACAAGTGGTGTGTGAAGGACCCATAGGTTCTGCTCAACTCGAAAGGTAGACATGCGTCATGCTTGCAGGTGAGATTTGGAAGAGTGTCGTGACATCTCACCCCTGTTCCTATCCCCGACATGCCTGATCCTTTTCCACCCCTAAGAGTGACCGATTCCTAAGGTCCCTGGCAGCTGATCTGAATGCTGAAGTCCAGATCGCAGTGACTGATGAGGCGACGCAACGAAAGCTGTCTTTTTTATGTCTGATTGACCTCGTTTGTTGCTATTATTTTTTGGTCAATTCTCTGCACTGGATGCAAACTTTCTGGAAAGTGAGGAAAATTTCCGAGTATGGTGGGGTTGGGGTTTTTGGCCAGGGGTGCACCTGCACTGCTCTCAAGCGCAAGTGCTAAGTGTAAGTCAACTGTGATTGAACAATCGACTGTACAAGCTGAGGCTGCATGCAATTCAATCATCTCCACGTGCATGTTGCGTAAAAGAGTAAGATAATGGCCCCAGCTCACGCCTCTTTTGAAGATGCTCTTGCAGGAGTGACTGCTTTCGCTGCTGCAGTAGCGAGTGACTCTGATTCTGACAGACCGAGGTACTCTCTGCGCTTGATGTCTTTCGACATGCAAGTGACCAAGAACACGCCATAGATAAATAATCGAACACAAACTTGACACTCTTCTCATTCAATGACACAGGTCCAAAAAGGCTAAGAAGGACAAGAAGAAGAAAGAGAGCAGCAAAGCTTCCAAAAGTAAGCCCAGCAGCAAAGGCAAAGCTTCAAGCAAAGCCAAGAAGAAAAAGGACAAGAAGAGCAGGTAGGCATTTCAGGGCAGCATCTGCCCAACACGCCTGTAGTTTGAAGGACATTCACATCTGTTCCAGAAAGGACTCATCAGCATGCACCCAAGTGAAGTTGCAAGCTCTGCGAGCGGTGATGATTTGCGATTGACAACCTCGTCGACAATTGCATGGCCCTTTGACCCAATGCATGGCATGCAGCGGCCAAGTCCTTGCTGTGCAGACACAAGTCCAGCGATGAGGGAGGCTCTTCTTCCGAGTCGGAGGTGGAGACGGTGGAGATGAAGCTGGCCAGGGGCAGGGCTGCCGCAAAGTGCACCAGAACCATCATGTCTCGCATGCCCCAGGCCAAGCAGAGCCTTCGAGAGGTGGCTCATTAACCTCTACCCGTCTTCAAATTCTGCAGCACAGCATTTCATAAATGTTTGGCAGAGAAGCATGGCTTGGGCGCCGTGCCAATGGTGGTGAGACTGCAAGACAAGAGGGACAAATAGAGCAGTTTGACAACCAAGGCGCAGGAATATGAAGAGCAAGGAGCCTCTTCACGACACCCGCCCCATGTGGAGAACGCTCAATGTATGCCGAGTCACACCGGGGCGAGTGCAGATATTTTGGAGGCTGGACAACAAGGAGGCGGTGGACATCTCCAGCATCTCCAACGAAAACCTCCGCAAGCTGCTGGAGTGCATCTTTGATTGCCTCAAGCTCCTCAAGGTCAAAGAGGTGTCCCCGATGCGCAAAACCTTCATCTGTACCTGACATGGCCATGGTATAAACGTGCCTAATAGTGTTCAGAATTGTGTTCAAAATTGTGGGCGCTGTCAGCAGAGGAAGGCTTGTCTCTTTTCACAGTCTTGTTATGTTGGCAACACGCTGGAATTAGCAATACGATTTATGAACATTGAAAAATGCTGCCGGAACCACCTTCACAGGAAAATTTCTTGGCAGCCGTATCCTTCCGTTTTATTGCCTTTCCTGCAAGAATTAGGGTTCAGGGTGCAGAATTGGTGCAGGGCATCTATGTAAAGGGCAAGGGCGCTGACTCTTTGCTGGGTCAGCTAGGATACATCCTGGAGGAGACGCCAGCCCAGCCCTCAGCCAAGGACCTGCAGGAGGATGCACAAGCCGCAAAAACAGCTGCTGAACAGCATCTCAAAACCGAAAATGCAGGTATGGGGGGTGGTCTTAACAGACACATTGCTATTTGCACATTGCGAGTCCACACCCAAAGCATTGCAAGGTGCACTGCTTCACAGCAATGCAGCAATATGGCCTGAATCAAATGGTGCCGCGCCATTTCCCATACATATATCAAGTTGAAAGAGACCTTTTCTGTTTGATTCTTGCATTTTGTTTGTCATCAAAACATGAGATGCCAGATGTCAATATGTTGATGCATCTCTGATTGCGTATCCACTGTGTAACATCTTTCATCCCTCCAGGTATTTTTCTTGTGCAAACACCCATCAGCGTTCTCTCTTGCTGATCCTAATCTTGACGCTCCTTCCTGCAGAGTCCTCTCCTGCCACTATCAAGCCGCCGTCGCCCAAGGCAGAGCCATCCGACAGGTCGCCTGTCCCATCAGAAGCCACCACGCACATAGGCCCTGCCATGCCAGAGGGCGGATGGAAGTCCTCAGTCAAGCAGGAGGACGTTGAAGGGCCGGATGGGGACGTTCTTGAAGAGCAGGCAAGACCCAGCAAAAAGGTCCTGGGACCTGCGCTCCCGCCTCAAGTCCTGCTGGATCAGGCAGCTGAGGTGGCAGAAGCAGTGAGCCCATGTTCCTCCCCCGCCCATCTTGTGAAGCGCAGGATTATACCGTCAATATGCAATATGCAAATTATGTGGAAACAAGAACCAGTGTTGGACACAATTAATCAGACCAGCTAAGGCCACCCTCTCACCCACTGTGATCTGGTACTTCAGAAAGTACCCAGCCTTGCATCACTGTGCATCCCCTCTTGTGAAGTCATTTTCAAATTGTGGGAATGTCCTGCAAAAGTCCTCATTGCATTCCTCAATCTGGCCAGGCATCTTGAAATCCAAATCTCCACATTGTGAGCTCTTCTTTCAAAATCTGTCACAAAGCTTCTGTAAGCAAATAGCCAGATTTGAATGTCTGCTCACAGCTCGTTCATGATCGCAGATGGCAGCTGAGGAAGCAGCGGCAGCCGCCGAGGAGATGATAGGACCCCCGCCCCCTGACATGGTGGCGGAGGTAGACTTGGAGGCTGGCGATGCCAGGACAGCGGAAGTCATACGCATCCTCAAGTGAGCAAGCCATTTCTTCTCCGCCAAGCGTTCCCAGCTGAGCCAATCCTGTGGATGCATGGCTGGTTGGCAGGGGGACTTGTAGCGCCACAGAAGGCATGAAGATGTTTGTGCGCATCCCCTCTCCCCTGACGGTGTTTATCGGACTTCCATCGTGGCAAAATCTGAACACTTCATCAAAAGCCCTGAGTCTTTGCACAAGCAGTCCTTCAGAGGATAAGACATGTGCTTCTCACTGCAGGGTGCTGGAGTTGGCATCCAGGGAGGGGAAGAAGGCGGATGTGTATCGGGTGGTGGGGGTGGAGCGCGATGCCAGTGGGTCGGAGGTGAAGAAGCGGTACTGGAGGCTCTCCCTGTTAATCCACCCGGACAAGTGCGACCACCCACGCGCGCAGGATGCCTTCAATGCCGTCAGCCAGGCCGCCAAAGACCTGCAGGTCTTAACCCCCCCCCCCCCTCCTCCCTTCCCCCGCTCTCCCAATCCCTTTCTCCAAGTGCGGTACAGACATCAGAGGGCCATTATGGAGTCCCCTGTCTGGCTTTTGACGACACAGGACATTGGCGCTGGGCGCAGCTCGTCCTCAAAGCTTTCTGATCTCTCAAATTTGCGGAGTCATGCTCGCTCACGTGATACTCTGATGATTATCAAACGCACTTCACCGCAACCTTGGACTTGGAGAGCATCAAATGCGCACGAGCCTCACAGCAGCATGGAAATTCCGCAGGACGCTGGCAAGAGGGGGGTCATCGACAGGGAGCTGGAGCAGCAAAAAATGGCAGAACTGGAGAGGGAGGAGGCGAGGGAGATGGAGACGGCGCGGCAGTGGCGCGTGGCCCGGGGAGAGGCCACCGCCGAGGATCTGCGAGGTCCGGTGAGGGCTGGGCCGGCACAGAGGGAGGATTGGATCACTGTGCTTCCTGCTGCGCGCCGCCCATCCGCACCCTCACAGAAGAGCCAGGTCACCCTGCTCCTTCGCTCCCTCTCCTCTCTGCAGAGCCTATCCGCCCTCCCTAGACAACCAGGTCACCTACGTTCCCTTTTCAGACAGCATACATCCCCCCCCCCCCTCCTTTCCTCCCCTGGAAGTCCAATTCTCTCTCATTTGCAGGTCTCTGAGGAAGAAGCATGAATGTTCCTGATAGGTAATGATGATGGCAATGGCTGAATTTTCATGCCCATCAACATGAATGATGAAATCTTGTCGGTGGTGCAGACATCGTTCTCGCAGCAAGGAGTGGCTGCCATAAACCAGGACGCCACCTCATGGTCAGACACCCCTGCCCAGAAACTGTTGCGTCTCCAGCAAGCCAGCACCTCCATGATGGCCCTGGAATCCTCGGCCGAACAGGTGTGACAATCACCTCGCTTGGCTCACCACTCATCTCTTCTGGAAGCACTGAATGAATGCACTTCATTCCACCACCCCCATTCCACCTCCCCCATGCTGCAAGCCCAGCGCAACTTCTGTCACCGCCAAGGCCCCTGCGACGCGATCTCATGTCTTGAATGCTAAAATGTCCACCCCAAATAGCTTACACCATCGAATGTTTGCCCTGGGACTGCGTTTCTGACCCGTGAATCGTCAAAATCCTATTGGCATGCTTCCGCCTTCCGACCCCGCCTGCCACCTCTGTGATTCTCAGACACGGTGCAAAAGCACCATACAAGCCCTGGGACAAATATCATCAGATGGGACACGTGGTCGGCGGCCCTTTACTACTTCTCGCCGACGCAAGCTGAACATTCTCAGAATCATGTAGCATAAGGTTGATAGTGGGATTGGATTGCCTACAAAGGTTGGCCTGCAGGAGCGTGCTGCAGCCAAAGCCAATGCTGTGGATGCCTACAACCAAGCTCACAGGGCCAAGCCACTTGTGGAGCAGCACGTAGAAAAGCAGCACAAGGTTGGTCCCTCGCAGCTTGTTTGACATTGTTGGTCCCTATGAACTGCATCCGGCATTCTGATGATCTCCACTTGTCACCCTGGATAGGGTGGCATACTTTGAACAGCGACACATTGAAATTCTCTCGCAAGAGCAGTCTTGCACACAGGTTGTTTATTCGATTCACTGCAATGATCTTGCAAGGGTGCTCATCCAAGCTCGTCCATCGGCATCTCATATTTTTAAGATTGGCCCTGCCTGTCTTAGACTTGCCTTGAAGTGCTATCCTCAGTGCAAACATTCATGCGCCCTTCAATTTATACTCAGACATTTCCTCTTGCGTTTGCAACTCTAGCTGTGGTGTTGCTTGCAGTTATTCTGCACTGGATCACCCTCCCACTATCACTGCCCACTGAAGTGGTATAATGCCCACCATCTACCCTTCTATTCTCCCCCTTTGCTTGCTACATGCAGCAGTCCTGACATGTGCTTGTCTAATACTCTGCAGGAGAAGAAGAGGAAGCGGGATAAGGAGGGCAAGAAGACTGGTGACGATCGGGATGAGTGGGAGGGCAGCCACCCCTGGCGACCCTTTGACAGGGAGAAGGACCTGCAAGCCTCTGTGAAGCCCAGGAACCAGGAAGAGTTTGTGAAGCAGATGGGATCGCTAGCTGGCCGATTTGGGGCCAAGGACTCTGCGCAGCAAGCAAGAAAATTCTTGTAGCCAAGCTAGGAGGTGGATTGAAGCTTTCTGTTGTTTAGATATTGGACAGTAGTGCACAGATACCTGCACCTTTCCAAAACTCAGAAGTAGGCAGCTCAAGTGAGGGGCTGAGAGACGGGTTGAAGAAGCATCATTGTAGACAAATCATATGTGCGTGCGAGGATTATACAGCACTCATGTGGAGATGAGTGCAATACTTGTTATTCCTGGTCGTATCATATGTATTCATAAAACAATGACATATGTATGCCACTCCCAATCATACTTGCCCTTTGACTAATACTGTTGTTGTCTAAGGGTAAGTATGATTGGGAGTGGCATTGTTGTTGTTGTTATTCTCAATTTGTACTTGCACAAGAAGTGGAGGGCAGGAAAACAACATTTCTCCCAGATAAATAGCCTTCACGCAACTGCATCAGGCTTGACACAGCATTGTGCCGCCCTCAAAGTGAGCAGGCTGGCTGGAGAGAGGGTCTTGGTCCTGCTCTGTGATCCTGCTGTGCTAGTGTGCTTGCCAAAGGACGCAACTATCTTCTCCAGCAAATCTCCCAGGACCTCCAAACTGCAACCTGCTTTTACACATCTGGTATTGGCACTGCAATCCATCAGAAGCACAATTGCCCAGCAGAATTGCACAGCTCATCGATCTCAATTGGTGGCTTGCCTTCGGGCAATCTATTCATGGGGCACTGAACAGAGACAAGGGTGTCAAGGTGCTGTGATTTCACTGGCTCTGGCAGCTTATCAGCTTACAGAAAGGAGGAAAGAATCGGAGCAGCCAGACCAGCTTTGACCCCAAACTTTCCACTTGCTGAGCCTCAGGTCCGGGGCCAGCCAGCCAGCCCACAGCCTTTCAGTCAGCCCCGTCCATGCTTGCATTCCGAGATGGCCAGGAGAAGGAGAGGTGGCACATGCAAACATTGTGGCAATCCAAACGCTCACTTTAAGGCTCACTTCGGGACGTTCCAGAGGAGATGCTTGGGCCCAGGTGGGATTGACCTGTGAGCTCCGAGGCAGACGCCTGGCAGAGGCAGGAGACCAGCAGGGCCAGTCCGTCGGCCGTCTTGTCCACCAGGTTGAAGGCCAGCTGGAAGTCGTCCAGGATGTACTGCAGGGCCTCCTGGGGCACGGCGCACAGGTACGCGCCCACGTCCCCCTGGTTCTTGTACAGGTCCGAGAACGTCTCCAGGCTGGGGTACTTGGCGCCGTCCTTCACCCTCTGCGCGTGCCTCAGGGCCACAATCTGCGGGCAAGGAGGTCTGTGAAAGGGGTATAGGAATGGATGTTGGTCGAGCAGTCTTTCAGGGACGTCTCATGTACCATACAAGCAGATGGCACCAATCGTTTATAACCTTACCTTCCGCTCCTTACCATGCTGCATTGACTGAGTAACTGGAGAAATGCTGAAAAGAGTCGCCGTCAAATAATGTGCAAGCCCACACTGAGGGCGATAGAGTGTTCCCATATCCATATCAAGAGGCAAGCAAAAGGGTCAGAAAAGGTCGTCCAGCACTTTGTCGTGTATTTCGGAAACAGCATAGAGGTGGCAAAAAGACAGGATAGGGATGAGATGGGGCAGAATTTGCCCACCATGTGCAGCAGCCTCAGGCGGTCCTTGGGGTGCAGTGCCAGCAGAAAGGCACGCTTCTGTGGCAGGGTGCGCAGCACCTGGTTGGACCCCACCATACCATCCACCATGGCGCTCTCCAACACCATGCGCACGTTCTCCAGCACCCCCGCCGTGGTGGCCCTGCTGCTGCCGTACTTCTGGAACATCTTCGCCTCCTCTGCGGTGCCTGCAGGGTCCCCAGACTTGACAGGCTTGGCCGTTGCCGAGTGCAACGTCTTGTAGATGGGCTGTAAAGTTATTTAAATCCATCTTCTCAGGCACCAGAAAGATCACATGCTCTGCACGCCTCGACTTGGCCCTCCTCCCCTTCCCCCAATCCTCCAACACGCTCAGACATCCCCACCACTGACCAAAGTGTACAAATTTCGCCTGTCCAGCATCTGATCATGAGGACGAAGAAGATTTTGAGAGGGTAGCGTGGGATACCATATAGTGCCAGGAGCAGTCTGAGGAGCTGAGCGGCAATCTGCGCCAGCTCGCCCACGTTGAAGGCTGCCTGCTCCATGGTGCCACCGTGGGCCAGCAGCTCCGGCTCGGCCGGCGCGGCCGCGATCTCCATCAGGCTGGCCACCAGGGCTTTGCGGTCCGAGTCGAATGTCTTCACGGCGGCATCCTGCGAGGGCATTTGGGGCTGAGGGGATGGCACCATGGCATGATACGAGTGTACGAGGAGATGTTGGGGACCCAGAGTCGTCTGCAAATGTGTTCAGGGAATGTGATGAAGACAGGTTACTCATTTTGCAATCCTCCGATTGGGCAAGACGTGTAGAAGCAGGAGCAGGGTGCTTCCAGATTTGGTAGGGCGCGTGCATTTCATCGATTGATAACCTCGAAATATGGAATATTCAAAGTTGGAAAAGAAGGAACATGCGGCTGAGAGGCTCACCGAGAAGGTCCTCCACAGCTGGCTGTTCTGCAGGAGGGCATATCTGCGGTCTCGCATGACCTTGGAGTCAGGGTCGACGCCCTTGAAGGCTATGGAGGCTGCGAACACCTCCAGGCGGCAGTCCAGGTCCCGTTGCAGCTCCGCCACCACCCACTTCAGCAGGAACAGGTCACCGCTCGTGGTGGCCATGTCCCTGTGCAGATTATAAATTTCAAAAGATGTCCTCTGCCCTTGTGCTCCAATTTCACAAGATATTTACGGGAGCTATCCCAAGAGCTTCAATGTCAAGAGATGGCAAAGAAGGAGTGAGACTGAGGGAAAAGAGGAAAGTGACGCAAAATTATGCTGAGGAAGGCTGCTCCCTTCAGAATCATTCACATGCTCCCGGTAGCAATTTGGTGCTTTGCTACCTTGGTTGCAATGGCAAGGAATCCGTGGGTGTAAGATTCCAACCTCACCAATCTCAATAGACTTGTATTGGCAAGTGGACATGCTCTTACATGCACTTCGGTCATTATTGCTGCACTGGAGCAAATCCTAAACCTTTCCCAAAGAGGCAGCACAGCAAGTGTTCTGTGAGATGGCACCCCATTGTCGGCTGTGGGACAGGGAGGGTGCGAACCTGGCCGGCGGTTTGACTCCCGGCTTCAGGGGGCAGACGGCCTCGTGGGCCAGCCTCACCAAGCGCGCCAGGATCTTGAAGGGGAGCACCTTTTTGCCCTCCTCCACATCCTGGAACTGGTCCTCGCTGAAAGCTTCGCAGCTGCAAGTCGGCGAGTCAAGATTTAGGATGCAGAAGCTGGGCAACGCAGGAACAGCCCAGTGGCTACTGTGTTGTGACCCCCTCTGCTCTCATATTACTGGTTTGTATTCCAGTATTTGCCCTGCACTGCCCGGAACCGACAAGAGAGGTAATCGTCTTGCCGATGCCAAGTGTCGCTTACTCCTGGCATTTCCAATTTTTCCCCACTCGTGCCAAGCTTTGAATCTGCTAATAGGATGTGCATTGGCCCATGTTCTTCAAACTGACTTCTGCAATGAGCTATTCCAGATTGCTGTTAAGAAAAACTGGTAATGCATCAGGACTGGGTGATGCCATGGTCAAGAACAGGGCAGGGTCGTACCAGCCAGTAAGGGACCAGGCATTGGAGTTGACCAGCACGTAAGGTGTGGGCGCTGGCCCTGCACATGCGCGCTCAGTGATTCCGAGGGGAGAGGGGAAGAATCTGAGCAGTACCCCTCTCCCAAACTCCCCTGACCAGCCTCTCTACCTAATTCATCACTGCTGAGAGGCGCTAAGCAAGCAAATCATGTTGGAATTGCCAACCATCAGCTCTCGCTGACTTTCCTGCCAGCCATAGTCCGTACTGAATCACCAGAAACCAAGAGACTGCAAACTACACAGTCCTGAACCTGAAATTGCAGTCAGCTGGCTCCAAGCAAAGTGGCTGACACCTGGGGAATCACTCAGACCCTCATTTGCTTCAGATGATGGCTAATCAAAATAAGTTGGGGAGAAGTAAGACCAAGGGTGGCTGACCTTCAGTCTGCTTGGTTGACACGGCGGGAAAGAGGGTGGAAATGCGCTGCATCAGGCTGCAAAACGCACAATCAACATCATGCAGCGTTGTGTACCAGATCCAAGTGCGCTGTTCAAATTTTGCGATTCCTGGTGATGCTCTAGACTTTTTAACAATCCACGGCGCATTCTTCCGAACAAAAACTCAAACTTTAAAATTCACATCAATACCCCAGAGACCATACGTCTCACACATTGCTACCAAGATGCATTCTCTTGCCAAGGCCGTTCAGTGGTGCAATATTCCCTGAGTCAACCTACATCGCCTACGAATGTGATCACATCTTCTGATGTCTGTACAAGCACTTGTGAACATCGTAAGTGATTGACCAGGGTGTTGGTGATGGACACATGTAGAAGATTTTACTTGAAGGCTCCAGAGGACAGGTCCCGCCTGCCATGTATGCCGTGACACCTAATTGTGTTGATAACGCACTGCAGCTGCTTCCTGCAAATATCCCTCTAGCATTAATTTCACGGCAGCATCGTAAGCATACTGAGATTTTTCTGCGTGTGACTTCCTTCCTATCATTGCTCCACTGCAAGCATTGAGTCAGATAAAAAAATTGAAATGGTTTCATGTATTATGTGCTTCACTCATTTCATACAGTGCTCTGGATTATCAGTTCAAGAAGGTACTAAAGAAGATAATGCCGCAGTCAGAACGACTCAAAGAGACACCATATGTCAAGCGTATGTGTGCTAATGTCTGGCACAATCGCAATGTTCGTGGGAATAAAACTTTCCTGCTTGCGTTATTGGGTGCAACCATTTCTGGAACCTCATTGGGAAGGGGTTGGGGG
>QAXI01000413.1:364069-377683 GCA_004335615.1 Chloroidium sp. JM
GTGTGCGTAGGGAAGTCTTAGGATTGTCCACCCCCCCCCCCCCCCTGCCTCCTCCTGTACTCTGCAGGCCTTTCTCAGCCAAACTTGCCTGAGTGCAACAGTATCTGCTCCACCAACCCCCTTCGACAGCCTCATGCCCCAACATCCTTGCTTGCAGAAGGGGCCCACCTGCCGAAAATCTGGTTGCTCTCGCCGACCTTCTTCTTAATGATGAACTTGCCGATGGTCTGCAGGGCAATGGCCATGGCCTTGGCTTTGGCAACCACGGCCTGGGCAGCCTTCTCCTGCGCTGCTGTCTCCTTCTGGATGCTCCTGCGGGCGATGAGACCCATTGAAGGGCTGTTGCTTGAGATGCATTCTTGACAGTGTGAGTCGAACCCCCTGTCGAAATTCAGCATTGCCTGGCCCAGCTTCACACTGAACCATCATGCTTCCCAACGTCTTCTGCCCATGAGAAGCACGTCTGGCCTTGCATCAACACCCATCAGTTGGTAGCTCCATCACGTCGCTGCAGAGAAGATTCCTCCTGATCTGAATTGCATGTTCAGGGTTGAGCATGCTGTAAACCAGTGAGCATGTGGTGACGTGTGTTTCCCAGGAAGGTACTTAGGGGCTCACGCTAGGACTCCCTCAGTGGCCGGCTTGGCAAGCTTTTTGGGGTACAGGAAATTCCGGTAGTATCCAGTGTTGACGGTCGCTAGGGTGCCCTTGGGTCCAATATCCGGCACAGTCTCCACAAGCACAATCTGCAAGCCCATAAGGATGACCTATAAAGCACATCAAGCAGAGCGGTGCAGCAGGAAAACATTTCGGCGCTGGTTAAAATTAGATTTCTGACTTAAGGCTGCCCTCCCAAGAAAAATCTCCATGCAATATCACCCAGTCAATAGGGATGCAGATTGCTACCTGTTGTTTCCTCTGGGTCTTGGCAGAGGCTGTAATGCATAGTCGTCTGCAGCAGCTTCTCCGACTGCTAGAAAGCGACTGCAAGTGTACCAGGTCAGACAAACACCACTCGGCACATGATAATCATTATTCGTGATCACGACACAGCAATAAATGTCGACTTTACCTGCTTCTGGAGGGTGTTCCCGCAAGTGTGGCTGAAAGCCTGCATGTTTTGTATTTGTTCTCAAAGTCTTCAAGATGCGGTCTCTTCAGGAGCTCACTAGTCTTGCGATCTCCTGATTGCTCAGCTGTACCAGAGCAAAGCAAAGTACGCAGCCTTGGCAGGATGTCAGGCCTCGCCGAGTCGTGCATGCAGCCAGGCTGTTCAATCTTGGCAGGACGTGCTCAATGAACAGCATGGATGCAGTGATCACCAAATTTCTTGGGTTCCATCCAGATTGCTGACAGGCAGCCTTTGCTTCCAGTCTTCTTTGGTCTGAGTAGAGCGTTTGTACACTATGTTGCACACCTTGTAATGGATGATGGAGATAGGTGCACACAGATTGAATGAGGCAACAAAGGTTGATAAGGCTTTGCCTTGACTGGTTCAACTTTATTTTTGGCTTCTGTCACCTCCCTTGTTTGATCTGTTTGCAAACCATGTCCTCACTCAAAAACATTTAAGAACCATGTGCAAGGCAGCTGAAAATACTGTGCTGATTGCCTGGATCAGCAATCTGATGGATCTGCTGAAATAACTAGCTGTTTTGGTGTGCCGCCCAACCTTAAAATACATTACAGCTCCAGATGGCATAGTGGGAGGCACTTAAGGTGGCCACCCTAATAATATCAGCAAACACAGCTCAATGTACAAAGATCTGGAAGCATGTATTTCAAGCCTCGATGCAAAATCCTAGTATCACCGTGCAAAACATATGAGATACAATGTAGCATCGCCCTCTTTCAGCAGCAAGAACACTCAAGGTCCTTGCTAATGAGACTCCTAGGCTTCCTGGTTTCACAAGGGCTGCACAATGTCTGGACACAAGTGGTTGCAGGCCCCCTGAAAAGAGTGAAAAGCTAAAGCAGCAAGAAAACATTACTAGGTGAGGCAAAAAAGCAAGGTTGTGCTTCCAGCCCCGGTTATTGCGAAAGATCCCAAACAGAATTTGGGACAATAGAGGAAGGTTTGCGTGCAAATAGACAATTCAACAGGTGGCCCATCTTCAGCGCAGGCATGCTGCTCAACGGCTGAGGATGCTCAAACCATTTCCACTTGAGGGCCTGCCTTATTGCGCCCAGCGGTGTCATCACGGTAGTCCACATTCTGCACGTGCGGGGCCTTGTGGGGGGAGTCGGAGTCGTAATCATCGGCCTTCCTGCGACAGCAAGAAGGAAGTCTATCTTCACAGCCCCTTGATAGTGTGAGAACACACAAATTTCGAAAGTGGTACTCGAGTACTGACAAAACCAAGGTTTTCGAAAATTCTGGGGGTGGAGGGAGCGCGGCGTATCTCGTTAGACTGCAACGCTGGTTTGCTATCAAAGCAAGAAGACGATGCAGTCACGTGCCTGGGGGCTGTAGGGTCGTAGAGTCCGGTCTTGAGGTCGCCAGTTGCCTCGTCCTGCTGGCTCATGTTGGGTGCCTCCATAGGCAGCAGCAGGTGCAGCCCCACGGCAAACAGGAAGCCGATTGCATAGCCAGACTCCAGCACAATGATGCAAGCATCCCTGCACAGAACGCCAAGCATTGTTCTCAAGCTGGACACCCACTTGCTTTTCTGCTCCTCCCACACCTAGGCAGATGGCCGGATACCTGCCAGAGCATACCGCAAAAGGCACAGCAAGCCACTGGAGGTGAGGCGCACCTGAATCCACGGACGCCGCTGCTCATGCCGGCAGTGACGGGCCACACCTCCTGGGACCAGAGGGGGACCAGCGTGGTGCCCAGGCCCACAGCAATGGACATGGACAGGATGAACCTGTGCGGCACAGACAGTCCTCAATTGTGACCTGAGCCTGGATGCTGCTCACAAATCAGCTGCTTGCAGGGAGAAGCTACACAACGGCTTCATAGGGGATTTGAACAGTCCACTGTTGTTCATAGCCCTGTTTCCTGTCCTGCACAGCAGGTGCACCAGGGGATTGGAGGGAGAGGCAGACCTGGTCCTGCGAGAGAGTTCTCCTAGCACGATGATCTTGATACCAGAGACTGCCACATTGGCGAAAAGGAAGGAGGTGACTCCTCCCAGAACGCAGTTGGGGATGGAAGTGAAGAAAGCCCCGATCTGCACAGCAGTCATGCAATGGTGTCAGGCACTCAGGATAGGACAGCGCCATACTTGCATGAGGTGGACCCGACAGTCAAGTCTTTTACAGCATGACCGCACAACCTCCATATGGGACACAAGATTTGGTGGTGCTTACTGGTGCAATGATGCCCATCAGGATGAGCCAGAGTCCGCAGCAAATTCCGGCAAGCCTTGAAGAGCACCTAGTGATGTTGATGACCTGCGGGAGGCAGAAGTGCATTTCAATTTTGCATGCCGGATCCCAACGTGAGGATGAGATGGTACATTTGCAATTAGTCAGACCTTAAAACTTCTGGTGCGGTGGCATGACGATTTCTCGTGAATGTGAAATAGATCAAGGAGATTGCATGTCCTGCTGCTCAGGAAAAGCTGCAGCGATATGTGAAAGGCATAGAGAGGAGGTGCTGGTCTTGGAGCAGCAGAGGCTTTTTGCCGAAACACTTTGTTTCCAGAGGAGTCGGGGGGCTTACTCCGTTGTTCTGTGCAAAGGTGGTGACGGGCAGGGTCATGGCTAGCGCGCTGAAGAAGCAGTTGACGCCGTCAGCAAACAGGGCTCCCTGGATGCGGCGCCTGTGGGTGGGGCCTGCGGTCTGGATGCCAGACACCTCGGCGGTGGCAGTGACATCTCCGATGACCTCCACACCCAGGACGATGAAGCCCACCAGGTACGGTAGCACCACAGGACCGTATATACTGCAGGTGCAGAAAGGGCGGTGAGGGTGGAGGGGTCACATTTGGCTGTTTTCAGAGTATGCAGGGGGCCTGGTGCATGAGGTCCAGGAGGGTTGGTGCTGACCAACGAGGCTTACCTGATGTTGAAGGTCTTCACCCAGAGGAACGTGCCCCCCGGAGAGGCCTTGATGTTGGCAGTGCTGACGTATGTGTCGCCCTTGTAAGTGGCGAGACCTGCAATCAGATACCTGCAGGAAAAAAGGGACAAGAAAATTCAGGAGCTGGCCATGTTTCTGCTCATCAGGCAGGCCTCTGCTTCGATGAAATGGCACCCGAAGGTCTGAACTTCAACATTTTGGTTTGATGTTGGTGAACCAAAACAAGCTGTTATTGAGGATGAGCGGAAGGATGAGCTGCTGGCAGGCGCACAACAGCTGTTTGATGAAGTGGATGACAACAAGAATCCTCACCCCAAGAGCAGAGCGATGATCTGCAAACAAATAGCAAGGCAGTCAGCCACTGGCAGTGAAGCGTTGCTGATATTTTCCATTCCTTCTGCACTGACAGGTCGAGACACGAGACCCCTGTGAAAGTTTGTGACTGGCGAGGGACTCACAATCTGGGAGTTGCGCAGCATTGGTGATCCTGTAGAGCATTCAGCATTGTCAGTAGGCTGCAAACCACTGCCAAAATCGTTAAGGCCAGAATCATGTCATTGCAACTCGAGCATTTCTGGGATTGCTGGGACACAACAAACAGACTTGAGAAGGCGCATAGCGTACCAAAGAGCTCCAGACCGACAAGAATGACGAAGCAGCAGAATCCAAGCCCTGCAGCAAACCTTATATGCTCACTTCACAGTGGGCCTCTCAACATTGAGCTAGCTGTTGTTCAGACAAGGACACGTTTCCACAGTTGACAATTGATCTATCTCTGCGCCAGTTGAGAATTACAGTATGCAGGAGAGGAAGTAGAGATTACCCAGGTATTGAGGGGATCCGAAAGGCAGAGACACACTGCCGTTGCCGAAGCAGTTGGGCAGGGTCTCAGGGCCGTAGCAGGTGCCATTCACGAGGGAGCCCCCTGGACCAGTGGGGATCTGGCAGCCAGAGTACGCTGTGGAGGTTGGCTCGGAGCAAGCAGCACCCCCACCCCAATTGTTGAAAGCAGACCCGATCAGGCTGGCTCCGATCTGCACCATATGGCTCCATGAACAGACACTCTTGAGCTGGGAACCGCTGAATTCCAGGTTCAAGCATGGATCTGATAGATCCATTTCTGGAAAGGGCCACTCTGCGTGGTGGGAGGAACCAAAGAGAGAATTTACCAGGAAGATGACGACACCCGGCACCATGGGAGGGAAGAGGCGACGGATGGCGGCCCTGGGCAGGAAACTCATTGCAGCACAGATCCAGCAGCAGACCTGCGGGGCAGCATTGACATCCATCACGGTTGTTGGTTTCTCATAGGAATTCAGATGAAGCCGCCAAGATTGTGCTTTGCTGCCCAGATCCAATGACAGGGTTGAAAGGGGAGGGTGCAAAGGGTACCAGAAGAGTTCCCAAGCATGCTCCATAGGCGTCGTCAAACGATTTGCCTTGCGCCTGCATGTCACAGCACATCAGATACAGAGTCAGGCAGCAGCCAGTGGCAGGTCAATCAGCAACAAGAACTTCCATTGAATCATTCAGAGATTTGTGCAGCATTTACTCACCATTTGAGTCTTGATGGCTGCTTGTGTATTCTGCATCCGCACGGAAGCACTTGTCAGTTAGGGAAACATGGATTTGAGCCATGACATGGACAGTTTGGGTGTTTTCAGCGCAAATAAGGGCTGCCAGTGGTAGATTTACCGTCAAGAATGTAAAGCTGATTCCTGCAGACAAAAAGGCTTCCGGTCAATTCACATGATGTTCGCAGCTCTCACTGAATGTAAGCATGCCCATTGTTCAAGTTTACTTCATCTTGAGGGAGGCAATAGAGAAATGCTCGCCAGGCAGGAGAGACGCTGACGTAATAAGAGGATGGGCACTAAATAGCTCAGGGCCATGCAATTGCTTCATGTCAATTGCCAACGCATCACATGCAGATGTCAGGGAAGCCTCACCAGTGCAAGACAGGATCCCGCTGCCATAGACCCGACCTAAGGGCATAGGGAACTGGACGCAGTGGATGAGGGTGAAGACTCCAGAGCAGATCATGGCGTAGTTGATCAGCTCCCGCTGAGTGCTGACATTCTTTGACATGAGGCCAATCAGCAGAGGTGGCTGCATGGCAAACAACGATGACTTAGTATCCTTAACATGATTGCAATGCGATTTGAATCTCTCGTTCATCACATTGAGGATATAAGGTGAGGATGAACGTGAGCGGCAACTTACCACAATGAGGCCCCCAATCATCGCAAGCGCGTGCTGAAGTCCCTGCAAGCATAAGGTGGGCACAGTTGAGATAACTGGTAGGGCTTGGAAGGGCTGAATGTGGATCGCTATATGCTGAGCAATGCTGCTGGCCTTCTCAAACTTAATTGCCAACATATGCTGAGCAGTTAGGGCTCCTTTGCCTGCCCTGAGGGTGAATAAAAGGGCAGTAATGAAGGAGGTGCAGGGAGGGGGTTGCATTTAAGTGCAGAGGAGGATAGTCCTCAGTGTGGCCCTCGACCCATTTTTACGATATCTATCCATGGTGGACGACCTCCGAGATTTTCTGATCAAGCTGTGAAAGGGTACACGCACCATGACTATTGCGATCGTCAGAGGTAGCTGCTCATTGACCGTGTAGAACGGAGGTGGCTGCCAGAAAGAGGATGTCAGTAACCCAGGGGAGCAACGGAGGTCACTTGAAGGCTCACAACAACGGTGGCTGCGATCACATGGCTGTTGCAAGATGGTGCGACGAGATTCTCGCCAAGTAAACGAGGGTGCTTGATACTTACCGTACTCCCTCCCTTCTTCCAGGGGAGAAACGTGGGCATGCACAGATACGAGTACGAATAGGACCCAAACAGGAACGCCTTTGGGCCTCTGCCGAAGTAGTTTTTGACAGCTCTGAGCTTGTCCGCGAAGGACTCTGGTGGGAGCAAAGGCTCGGCCTCCCACTCTGCTATCTGAGCGGGTGTGGCGGTGCTGTCCCCTCCCATGGTAATCGTTCTCTATTTTACAATAAAGATCGGCCGAATGCAAGCGACGGGTTCGTGTTGACAAAGTATCTGTGTTACAGTGTTGCTAACATTTTGGGGCACGCCCTCCCCCAAATATCTGGATCGAAACCCTAATTTGAACTCGGCTCCAAAGCCTCATGACACATAGACACATACAAATGAAGCCATGCTGTCCCTATCTTCTCCTCACTACATGCGCCCCTTTGGCCGCCACCTGCCGTGCCAGCTCTTCCCAGTACTGCACACACGGAAAGTCTCAAGTCTGACAGATAAATGGCGGTGTCCATGACTATGTCCTTTGGGAGTCTCAGCACACTCTCAGACTTGCATTTCCAAGGTGTAGCACTTGGAAAATGTTGAGCAGGGGGGCAGACCTCTATCCTGGCATCTAGGGTGAAGTTCTTGAGCGATGGGTAGGCCGCGGTCTCGTAGCCATGACTGCTGGAGCTATCTGCCAGGGACCCCTGTATGGGGAGGGGGTGGGCCTCCGTGTTGAACACGTACTCGTCCAGCGAGAGCAGCTGGGGCTGGGAGTCGTCCAGGGTCAGGAAGATGTACTTCAGGGTCTCCGCCAGCCAGAAGCTCTCCATCTTGTCGCGCTTTGGGGCAGGGATCTGCAGGTGAGTCAGTCGGAGGGTGTCTTTCGCAATCTCGATCTCAAAGGCCCTCCCCTATGCCAATCCTAGTCAATGTTGCTGCGCTTTGGTGGGCACCCAACACTGAGCCTTCTGCTTCAGCCGGGAAAATAAATCCAACAAGGCTGCAGATTGAGAGTGTCAAGGTGCCTCCCCCCAGCAAAAGGGGGGCTATCAGGGAATCTGCCTGTGGTGTAGAGGTGCTCACCAAGAGGCAACTGTCCAGGTTGGCATAGCCCCCCTCCTCCACTCGACTGTGCCGGTGAAAGGCCCTGAAGATATTCCAGGACCACTCCCTGAAGTGCTGCTTGCCGGTCACCCTCCACAGCACGAACAGGCTCTCCACCGTCTCAGGGCGCAGCAGGTTGTGTGCATCCTGCGACACACAATTTCTGTATCTGATCTGTACTGCCAGGAACTCTGGAGTGGGTGTGTAGAGCTCCTGCTGCTACAGTGGGTACGGGGTGGTTTTGATACATGCCCAACTCCCCCTCTGCAATAATGGAGCACCATCTGGCCTTGCGGTACCCACAGAGCGCATTTCGTAATCACGAAACACGCAACAGGGCCGGCAGCACAGCCGTAACACCGCGCCAATTCAGAGAAGGGGAGCGCTCACGTTGGGCTTGACGACAAAGTCTCCTCCTCCTGCGGTGTCTTGCACGTTGGGGAAATTGCGGGTGGCCTCCTCTGTGCGGAAGAAGGCTATCTCTGGGGCCAACCCAGTGGGGGTCCTGCAGCAGCAGAAAGATCGGTGTTGCCTGGGCTGCATCCCCTGTGCAGGATTTGCTTCTTGTACTCCAAGTGGGACAGGCTCTTCCAAACGCTCGCTGCATGATGAGTGCAGAAATGGCTGCCTTTATACCCCTGTTGCTTAGAATGCAGCAGGGCCCTGTGGGATGGCATCTGAAAAGCGGCGCTCACCTGCGGTACATCTCGTAGCAGGTGCGCATGAGATCCTCTGCAACGCTAAGGTCGCTGGGCTCCCCATTGCGTGCGGTGTCCACCCCGTGGTGGTGCCCAAGCGCTAACAGCCCTGCAAGGCGCACCTGTCGTCACGGCCAGCTCACAGGCGCATTATGTCTGGTGGTACTGAGAATCTAGTGTCCTTGAAATATGGTCATGCCTATCCACTGCAGGTCCCTTTTGGCCAACTCATTTGCTTCTCGAGGCTCCAGGCTTGAGAATAGGCAACCTTCATCGCTGAAACGCCCCGCATCACCTTCCTAGCAGCGGTGGCACCCAAGGTACCCACTCCATCCCGCTGTACAGCGTTTGCACAGTCACAGCAATTATTTTAGCCAGCTTTGTCGCTGCTTTGGTAAGATCTGAGGTCTCGAGCTCAAATGAGCTGCAGACAGAAGTTGTATCATGTAATAGTGGCAGAGCAGGCGCACCCGGGGGGGCGCACCTGGCAGGAAGCAGACCAGGTGGTCCATTTTGGGCACGGCATGCCCGCCGTTGAGCTCCCCCACAAACAATAAACCGTCCTGGTCCGTGCGCATCAGCATGCGGTCCCGAACCCCCCGCATGGCCTCCTGGTACCCCCTGCACCGGGCCTGGGACCATGTTAGGACAACAATTCCGCCATCAACTCCGTTGAACGCTCTACCATCCGAGTCGGCGCTTTGCTTTTCCTATGGAGATCAAGATCCTCCAAAATGTTGACTCTGGACACGCCTGGATAACCACCCACATTCCTCGGACATTTCGCATCCAGGAACAGCATGCAGCTGCCTGGCCATCCACTTCAACACTGTGACCTCATGCACCCTTCCCCCGCCTCCCTCCCTTGCGCAACTCCAGAACGCCCTTGACCAGGGCGGAGGATCCTGGTGTCAACGGCAGAAGAAAAAGGGGAAGGGGAAGATATGCCTAAGGAAAGCCTCGTCCTTCTTGCCAGACAGCAGCCACTGCTTGAGCAGGTACTCGTAGTACGAGTCCCCGCGCGCGCCCATGGTGATCAGGCTGCCCCTGAGCCTGGCGGTCTTGGTGTCCACAAACACTGGGGCCAGCCCCTGCAGCCTGCCCTCCATGCCCAGCACCTTGTGCATCGTCTCCACGGCCTTGTCATTGGGCTCCTTTTCTCCTGCACACCCACGCCGTGTGCTTTATAAACCACTTCATTTCATGAAATCCTGCTAGACTTGATCAGGGCCCACGCTGTGCCGATTTGTGACCACTCTCACTGATTAGTGAGAGTAAGGGGTGGTGTAATGCCCAGTGCTGCAGTTTCAAGAGTATCATACTCCGAATCGCAGGAATCAAAGATAAATGGGGAATCTCAAATGAACAGAATTCCCGTGACCGTATCCTGTTCCAGATCCAGGTTCTGCAGGAAGAAGGCTTCCCTTCCAATTTCTAAACCGATCAGTCTACAGGCATTTTACGCTCACGACGCTGCTCTGCCTTCCCCGTGGAAAACCCAACAAACTAGTTCTGGCTGCTTCCTCTAAAAGGGGGTCCATGAGGGTCAACACACAGACCGCCCAGGGGTACCAAAGGTATGCAAAAGGATGTTTGGCTTCACACACTGCAAGTCCTCCAAACCAGCGGTGACAGGGAAGCAATGATAATTGCCCCCGTGCAAGATTATCTGCACCCACGAATGGACAGTCAGAAAATGAGGATAGAGAAGACCGGGGAGCACCTGTCGCCCTGGCCAGGAAGGAGAACTCCAGGGACAGGGAGGTGACCTCCGAGAGGGAGGAGTATGACGTCCAGCGGGGAGCCTCCGCCGCGTGCGTCTTCAGGTTGACATCCGAGAACGGTATGCCTGCAAGCCAGGCTGGTTGCTTGCAAGTTTCTAGGGGGCACTTACTTCTGCTATGATGACAGAAGTGTGCCATTGATTTACAAAAATCCCCAGACACTTCACCCAAACCACCACGATGGTTTCTGCTTGTCCGTCACTGGCATCCATACTTTCGGAACAGCAGTTTGGTGACGCCACACAGCACTCTGCCTCCCAGTAGACTCAAGAGGTATGGATCAGACGATTGTAGACTTTGAGCTGCAAGAAAGGCCACCCGCATACTCTTGAAGTTGCTCACGGCCATCCAGAGCCAGTGCCCCAGCAAAGGGCGGGGGGAATTGGGAGGGAGAAAGGGTGTCACCCGACTCGGAGTTGAAGGCGGGCAGCAGGCGCAGCGCCAGGCTGGCGGCCTTGTACAGCATCACCTTGTCGCCGTTGGAGAGGTGGAAGGCAGCCAGCAGGCCCCCCAGCACGCGAATGGTGGTCTCGAACAGGTTGACCGAAGTGTCGGGGTCCACCTTGAGCTCGGTGGCCACCCACGCGCGTGCCTGCCATTCACATACACTGCTTGTTTCTTGACATCACACCATCTGTCTATCCTACCGCATTTTTGAGCTTCAACTCAAAGGGCTGTTCAATGGCTCAAACCTCTGCATGCTGGATGTATGCATAGCCTCTCAGACCTTGTCAAGCCAAAGGTTGAAGCAGGGTGGAGACAAATGACAAGGTCTGGCAAGGAATTTTGCCCATGAGGGCCAGTAACAATGCTTTCCCATCAGGAAGATGTCCAGAGCCAGTCCAAAAGTCAAAGGGATGGGGGCAGGGTGGGCTGGACCGCTTCGTACTCGGAGTCCAGCCCCAGCAGCAGCAGGGTGTCCAGCGCGTCCACCAGGGTCAGCCCCAGGTTGAACCACGTGCCGTACGACTGCGACAGCGGCATCAACTCGTCCTGCCCAAACGCGTGAGCCCTGCATTGGGTGCCGCTGGCTGTCTTCAGAGGAGGAAGACAGGTATCAGATTGCGCTGACTCCTTATTTACCAGCTCAGCCTTAAGGTAAACACCCTTTCAGCAGCAGCAAATGGGAGGAGTATTTGCCTTCTCCTCAGGAGTCCAGAGTCAGGCAAAAACGGCAAGCCAGAGCCGTTCATGTGCTCCGAAAACGAGGGTGGGCCTCACTTGTAGGCCTCCCAGCTCCAGCGGGCCGCCTCCTGGATGGCCTCCTGCCGCTTGACGCTGTCCGTCACGCACCCTAGCTCGTCACCCGACCCTGCACCTATAGCATACTGTCATCAACATCACACCAAGCAGACACGCCCCATTGAAGCTCGCCAGCACTGGCCTACAGGGAGCTTGCTCAACAGTCCTAGGCTGCATGCGGATTTGGTGGCAAACTCAGGCAATCGAGGAAGTAAGCCACACTCTTCTCGAAGTAACGGACCAGTGGACTGCTTTTGGAGGTAGCATGGGCCCACTGTAGTTGCGTTGGGGTGTGAGGCTACTCTGCTTTACTGGCAGCAATCCCATGGACGTAGAACGACCAGTCAATGCTTCTGGGTTTCTGTCAACTCGAGAACCAGGTATTGGGGTGTACGAGCAACACCACACCAAAAAGTGATGCCGCTTTGGCCTTATGGCACTTCAACGGACTTGGGAAGTTAATCGCATCATTGTTTGCAGGCCACTTACCTCACAACCCAACTGCCCAAACGGGTTCAGCATCAAAGTCAACACACGTAGTGTGCTTTCATGCAGTTGCCGCTTTCCTTGCTGGTCTGAGATGATCCTCGCGCAACAAAAAGTGAGGGTGAGTTGAAAATCAGCAAGGATGCCTGATACCTTGCCGGCAGGCGGCGGCGCCCTCGCAGACCGCGCTCATCTTGCACCTCAGGCTCCCGTCCTCCCCCCCAGGCCCCACCACCCCGTCCCCCCTGTCCTTCCACCTGCCGCTCAGCCACATGCGCTGCCCTACCTGCGCCTCCGCCTTGTCTGTCCTGTTCGGCAGCATGGAACGCGACATCCCCACCTTCTCAGCGGAGGTTGCCTTTGCCTGCAAGTTTGGAAGGGGTTTGGCTTTCCGCCCTGACAGTCTCTGCCAGTCATGCAGACGAAGGATCTGTGCCGCTGCTGCCGATCCTTGATCCGCTCAGTCCACTTGACGCACGTGCAGGATGGTGAGGGATGCAGAAGACAGAGGGAAATGCCACTGAGGAGCAATTCGTCTCAGATAGGAAAGACCTCCAAGGTGTGATGTTGGCAGGCAGCAATGGCTAGCTAGAATTGCAAGAAATATTAGCTTCCCCGTTTAAAGCAAAGATAGGGGGCACACCTGCACCTCAGCTTGCAGCTCTTGGCTTGCCACCAGGGCACCCACACCCGTGGAGGCGCCCTTTGCCGCCCCGCCTCCCTCAGGGGCGGCCGCTTCCGCAGCGACACCCCCACCTTCTGCCTCATGGCCTTCTAGAGTGTTGCTACCATCTCCTGCATCAAGAAGCCATTTCGCACATCACCTGATTACTGCAAATCAGCAATCTCTGCTTGTGGTGAAACATGTCGCTCTAGTATGCCATCATTAATTGCGTTGTCTGCAGCCTCAAAATTTTCTTTGGCCGCACTGAATACGAGCATCATCTTGAATGCCAGGGTCTCTTGCCATGCCCCCCCCCTCCCCCATTCACGCACCATCATTCAATACCTGTTGGTGACAGCCTGCGGCATACAATCTTATGGAGAACTTGTCACAGGACGCCTTCAAGACCCCAGACTAAGGCTCACTGCTTTCATGCACCGTCTTGCCGGTGCTGGCCGCAAGTGCCAGCTTCTCAGTGGCATCCGCCAGCCCCTGGTTCTCCACACCGTTGCTCACCTCCCTTTTTTCCCTCCTGTTGGCCCCCTTGCTGCCACCTGCATGAAGTGTTGTATGCTTTTCACTACAGATGTGCAAGCGATACCAATCATCATAGAACCAAAGGGTAATTACGCTGGAAAAGATGTATGGATGGCAAATGCCACTGATCACCTCCTGTGCTGCCGATTCAAGACATCCGAGCTTGCCTGGAAGGGAAGCGCAGCAATTGCTGCCTTCCTCCAAGCCCTTCTCTCCAAACCCCTACTACAGCTCTTGTTCTTGCAGACACTATCAAGCCCATAGTTCGGTGCTTTTGGATATCTACCCCCCCCCCCCCCCCCCCCCT
>QAXI01000413.1:378294-425968 GCA_004335615.1 Chloroidium sp. JM
ACACTATCAAGCCCAAAGGTCGGGGCTTTTGTATATCCACCCCCCCCTCCCCCCCCCCCCTATCTATGCAAGCAAATCAGTGTGAGACTCACCCTCCAGGTATTCCTCAAGCAGCAGCTGTTTGGAGTAGGTGTTGCCCGGCTGCTGCGCGCCGCGCACCGCAATCACGGCGTGGCTCTCTTTCAGGGCGTCCCACTCCCCTATGGCTGCACCCATGGCCCCCACCTGCCGCCTCGCGCCCTCCACCTCTGCCCGCGCGTCCGCCTCCTGCCTCACCATCTTGCCCAGCCTGTCCGACTCCTGCAAATGTGCAGAATCCTTGGTCTATGAGCGATCTACCCTGGACTCCCTCCACAGCCTCTGCCGTACTTCCCCAGGCGTGCTCACGAGCAAGGGCAGAGCCACAAGCAAGACTCAAAGGAAGGGCCCAAGTCTGCGCAATGAAGGCGGACTTAATATTGATCTATGCATAAGCTTGGTGCGGGTTTCAGAGTCCGCAAACGGCAGGTGATCTGGTGGGGAGACATGCTGGCAAGTAGGGCTTCACACCTCATCTAGTCTCAGTCTGGAGGCCCGATACTCCTCGTCCCAACTCTTCCTCTGCGCGGCAGGGACAAGGCATTAGAAATTACGCAACAGCAGATGATGCGCATTAATTGGTGACTCGTGAAGCCTTGCCACTGATCCGCTGTGACCCTCCATCTAGAGACTCGACCAGCCTCTGAGCATGTTTTGAAGCGATCCCCAGCTGTAAACCATTTTCAAACCTTTACACCGGCCCTCTCAATCTGCCTGTCTCCATGCCCCCTGTCTGTCCTGAGACAGCTGAACGGGTTGCACTGCACTGACCCTGTGTCATGCCGACAACTAGGCAGAACGAAGCTGTCTCAGGCTGCAACCTTTGCTGAATGGAAGGGCATGGATGGGGGGGCACACTGTGGCAGCGTCTGGGTTGCTCTGCATGCGCATGCGGTGCAGCTCCTCCACGTTGCGCAGGTCGGCGCTGATGTCTCGCAGCCTCCCCTCCGCCGCCTCCGCATCTGCCTGCACCAAACAACACCTTGGCGAACTTTTCCACCATTGCAAACCCATGGAATTGCGTCCACCAATCCCAGCGATACCGATTCTTTGCGCGTCACGCTGGTCCAGTCGACTGAGGGCCCTGCTTGGACAGGCCGTGGCACTTAGACTGCAATTATGCCACAAACCCAACCTTGCTGGCCAGTCATTGGAATGCCAAATGGACTCCATCATGGAGCCCCAATACCCACAGAATCCGAGGCAGTGCACAGGGGGAGCGCACAGCCTCTGGTCTGTGGTCACCGCCACAAAAGAGACATGGTGACCCTGAGTGCGGGGTTGTCTCTCTCAGCGGCTAGGAACAGCTGTCAGCCTGGGAGAAGAGAGGTACAGAAGCAGGAAGCACCTTGAGCCCCTTCCAGCGGCTGAATAGGGGCTGCAGGTCAGCCAGGGCCTGCCTGCGGTCCGCCTCGGCGCGGGCGACCAGTTGGGCGAGCTGGGCGTGGAAGGCGTCCACCTCTGCCCGGCTGGCCCCCAGCTGCACGGTGTGGGACCGGAGGTGCATCCCAAACTGCGTGGCCAGACCCCTGCAAATCATGTGAGCCCTTTTGAATATTTCAGGGCACGGATCGCGTGCTAGGGCTTGACGCTATTGTCCCCTGTACTGAAAGCACTTGAGAGTCCCCCAACCCAAATGGACATGGGATACCTCGCAACCATATCATGCCGGCAGAGGAGGAGCTCCTCTACCATGTGATGAGCGTGATGCCAGCCAAAGTGATGCTGACAGACAAGGCCCGCCCGGAGAAGCGGCCTTGCTGCCACGCCAGCCTGAAACCTCTGCCACAGCCCTGCAGTGCCATTTCTATTGCATGGAGTTCACCCTCATTCTGACGGTGTTCCTGAACCGTTTCATCTCACATACTGGTCCACTCTGCCAAGCATATTCGGCCCACCCCATGCTTCCACAAATCGCATGGCAAGCCTCAAAGGAGCTTACATTGCGCCCCTTTGGAGGTGTCGAGGCTTGATATTCCCTTTCAAGTCCCTGCTCTGCATCATGGCCCTTTGCGCCTGCAAGAAAGACATTTACCCCTTGTGCACGCTCTCCTGGACTTGATGATCCCAGATCTTACTGGGTCTCCTTGAGAAAAAGCAGACTGCGTCCATTTTCGGGCAATTGCTGTATTGAAGGGGTACACTGCCACTCACCAGACCATGCACTTCTTTGCATGTTCAAATCCTTTTCAAACGATTGATATACTGGTGTTGATGCATTCGCTGCGACTGACACCAGGAGAATTTGTCAAATAGAATAGAAAATTTCCCCAGACAATGCTCAACAAGATGGCAATCGCATGCCATGTGGCATCAGACTTCACGCGCATCGGACATTGACCCGAGCACAAAGCTTACTGATCGGATGTGGTTTGGATTTTGAATCAATCTTTGGCTCGATAATCCTTCAAAAGCTACAGAATAGTTCAACGGTGCGAGCTTTACCCTATCTTTCACTGCTTCTCCCTTCTACCTTCGCATCACTGTGGTTGGCGAATTGAAGACGAGCAGCGACTGCGCATACATAAGGAGGATTTATTGTCGCTGAAGTATTCTCACCGTCGAATACAGTTTTGCATCTCATTCCTCCAGTGTTGCGGAGTACAGGGAGGGCAGTCCCGCAGGCTTGGTCGCGTACACTTGCTTGTTGAGAGCTGGCCAATCTCAAAGAGGCCAGCAGCTCTGGGTGTGGGTTGCATGGCGCTCAACCTTAGCAGCAACGGGCATGTCCTCACACAAGGTCAGCTCGGCAGACCGGATGACGATCACATGATCATACGACCATGTCTCCCCCCGTAATCCGTGCAAATGCTTTATGCACACGCCTCACAATCCAGTACTCCGGTGGGACAAGGTACTTCTTGGGTGATGCTGTGGAACTTGGTCGGCATTTTGTATGCAGCTCAGTGTCATACAGATTGCAGCTCGCCTGTACATCTGATCCTTCATTCCTGCTCTGTGGAGCGTCCAAGGCCAACATTTTCTGTGCCCCTCATTGCAGGCCAGCGGGCCTCCCTTGTTCTGGACTGCGCTAGGAGCGTGCACAGACTGCACAGCCAGAAGAGGACAATATCAGGCTTCAGGGTATTCCCATTGGACCCTCTTCTTGCTTTTTAGCACCACAAATCTCATCTTAATGAGGTTCAGTGATAGGCATGGACACCATAAAGAGTGAAGGGCAAAGGGGAATGTCTTTGCATGCTTCATGGTGGCATTGGGATCCGTTCTGCTTAGTTGGGCAGCACACTTGCTAATTCACAGATTGTGACACACTTCCCACTGGATACAGTTGGCTCGCAGGTGCAAGCACAGGGGAGCAATCCCTCTCAAAGGGTGGTGGTGACGGGGCAGGGGGTGGTCAGCAGCCTGGGGCAGGACGTTGATGAGTTTTACAACAATCTTCTGCAGGTACAGCATCCTCGACTCCCCTCTCCTCTTATGCGCACACACACAGGTTTGTTGATTTGCAGCCCTTTGACTCAAGACCTGCACTTTGACCTAACCCTGCAATGATTGCTGTAGAGCAGAATCATGAGCTTTATTTCAATGGGCATAATAAAGTAAAGCTGGGTCATGGACAGAGGTCGAGGTGGAGTGTAACAAAATCCCACAACCAAATTCACACTCCAGTGGGAGCTCGAAGGCTATTGTACCGTATTTTCACATCTTCAGAGCAAGCATGCTGACCCCAGGGGAAGAGTGGCGTCACCCCCATCTCCCGCTTCGACACCAGCGACTACAGCACCCAATTTGCGGGCGAGATCAAGGAGCTGGACATCGGCACATACATCAACAAGAAGAATGCTCGGCGCTTAGACGATACCATAAAGTACATCCTGGTGTCGGGGAAGCAGGTGCCACCCACAATCCCCCTCGTGAATATTGCATTTCCCATCCTTCCTTTTAGTGCATCGAGGTCGGGAAAGGAAGTACAGCTCCTGCACCTGTCAATTCATAAGCCAGCAGACGCAAGGCATGGCTGTTGTGCCAAACCAGGAGCAGCAGCGCGTGCTTGCTTGCCAGAGACGACCTTTTAAAAAGGCGGGCAATAAGGAGGTTGGATGCTGCACCCAAAAGTGGCCACATCTGGAAGACGGGTCGTAGGAGTGGATCTCCCTGATTGCCTGGGGCTCAAGATTGTATGGGAGGAAGCTGCCTTCAAATTCTGTGTCGAGGCATAGGAATTCAAAGGTTGCCTGCCCATGCATTTTGTTTCATCACACTTTTTATGTGCACCATTTGGACGTGGTGCAGGCCCTGGAAAACGCAAGGTTAGAGTGGAAGGAAAAGGGGGCTTCGAAACTAGACCTGGCGCGCTGCGGCATTCTCATCGGCACGGCCATGGGCGGCATGCAGACCTTCGCGACCGCCTGCGAAGACCTGGCCTTCAGGGTGACTGCAATTCTGCCCTTGTTTGCACAGTTCCCCACCCCTTCGGTAGCAAACTGGCAGCTGTTCGATCACTGTTGACGGCAATTTTGTTTTACGGTTGTGCATTTTCTGATTTCCAAAAGCCCGAGACAGCAGCAGCAACGAAAATGGCATTATACAGCAGTGGATATTTAGCGCCCACGGCCAAGAGAGCGTGAATCGAGGCATAGGGGTGTACTTGGCAAGATGCAGGAAGCTAGTACCAGGCAAAAGTCGGCAGTGTTCTGACACCAGCTCACGGGAATGCAGGGCTTCAAGAAGATGAACCCGTTCTGCATTCCGTTTGCCATCAACAACATGGGGGGCGCCCTGCTGGCCATGGACCTGGGCTTCATGGGGCCCAACTACTCCATCTCCACCGCGTGCGCCACCGGCAACTACTGCATCCTCAGGTACACTGCCCCCTCCATTTCAACCCATTGCATGAGAATACACCTGGGAAAGGAGTACCTGCTGGCCCTCATTGTGGAACTGCTTATATTTCGTGCGACGCTTGAGAAAGGCAAGGTGAGGGCTGCGTAATTGGAAGGGTTGCCAAGGAGGAAAACGTCGGAGAGAGAAGAGGTTTGATGCTCCTGTTCTTCCACTGGCATTCTCTCCAATGCTTTAGGGGACTGTATAGTTAACTGATGCGCACACACAGAGCTGAATGCTGCGTAGGATGGCCACAGGGATTCAAGCCTTGCATTCATATTGGTGCTGGCCAGTGATTACAGCAGCCACGACACCATGCTGACAGGGTTGTCTCCTGTTGCAGTGCCGCAGAACACATCAGGCGGGGGGAGGCGGACCTGATGCTGGCGGGGGGTGCCGACGCGGCCGTCATACCGTCCGGCATCGGCGGCTTCATTGCCTGCAAGGCCCTCTCCAAGAGGAACGACAGCCCGGAGAGCGCCTCCCGTCCCTGGGACAAGAACAGGGACGGCTTTGTCATGGGGGAGGGCGCAGGTGCAGCCACCCCTCCATCTCTGGCAGCACGAAAAATAGGGAGGTGGAGCATGGTTGTTCTGGGTTTTTGGCTTTGGTGGTGCGGCAACGATGAGCACAGACGTTGCTTTTTAGAATGTTTTTCCCACTTCCCAGGGGTTCTAGCCAGGTTAAATGGATTCTCTTCGACAGACAAATTTCCCACTAGGGTCACACTCCTTGAATTCTGCTAATCGAACCTCAGTCATCCTCACACACTCATCTGAACGCTAAATTTATCAAGTTCTCAACCATACAGTGAAGATTAAGGGCCCGGATCGCAAGCCAGACTGGACACAAAGCAATATATCAATGAGTCCCTGTCCATGCAGGCGTACTGGTCCTGGAGAGCCTTGAGCATGCCCAGGAGAGAGGGGCACCCATTCTAGCTGAGTTCGTCGGCGGTGCCTACACGTGTGATGCCCACCACATGACAGAGCCCACCCCCTCGGGAAAGGGTGTGGCGCTGTGTATACAGAGGTACGAGCCAGCCTTCATGTCTAATAAGTCACCTAAGGCCAGCAAATGCAGCTGCCAGTCCTCAATCCTCTTGAGCCCAAATAGAGCAAATGGTCATTGGAAAGAAACAGGGACCGTCGGGACCTGGAACTGATCCCCAGGCGCCTTCACTCCCCTCCTTAGAGGTGGACGTCAAAAGGCCTGACCCTTCCCCTCGCAGGGCGCTTGAAAAGACGGGGGTGGCAGCTGAGGAGGTCAACTACGTGAACGCGCACGCCACCTCCACCCCCGCGGGAGACCTGGCGGAGTACCGCGCCATCACCTCCGTGCTGGACGGCAAGCACCTGCGCATGAACGCCACCAAGAGCATGATCGGCCACCTGCTGGGCGCGGCGGGCGCGGTGGAGGCCATCGCCTGCGTGCAGGCCATCAAGACGGGTGCAACGCCGCTTCTGCCCGATTCCGTCTTCCCCGTGCAGCTCTATTCGACCTTCCGGGCTCTCTGCCGGCGTCAGTGACAAATGGCATGTGCAGGCTCAAATTCGTGGCAGTCCTTGAAGGATATGCAGTTGAAGAGGTCAGCAGGTCACAAGAACGATCTTAGTGGCATGTTACAGAGGCGCTGGACGAGAAATTCCCCATTGAAAGGGCAAGTATGGGATGCTCGGCACCATGCACTGTGAGGCATATTTGAACCCTTCTTTGGCCGATGTGCAGGAGAGCTGCACCCCAGCATCAACCTGTCGGAGCCCGAGGGGGAGGTGGACATGGACCTCATCGTGGGTACGTCCAAGCAGAGCATGGACGTCAATGTGGCACTGTCCAATTCATTCGGCTTTGGGGGCCACAACTCCTCCATCATGTTCAAGGCCTTCCGGGAATGATCTAGGCATGAGCATTTGATGTTTTGTGATGGCTGTCAGGGCTGTCAGCAGATACTTGATGTGAGAATCGTGAGGGAGGTTGACAGCGACTATACATGTCCTGGTGCCGGTGATTAGCCCCAAGGGGGCACCTTTGTGTTGAGCTTTCGAGTGCTTTGAAACGTGAGTTGCAGTGATTTGTGGCACAGGCTGCCGCGCGAGGAATTCAAACAATATGCAGAATAGGAGGGTGTGAGCGTGTGTGCTGGATTGAGTTGCGATCAACAGAGAAGGACACCTTGTACCACTGATATGAGGCGGCATTTGCAAGAATGATGACCAAGTCCAAAATTTGGCTAGGATACTCCAGCAGGCGACCAGAAAGACTGCCTTTCTGCGGTGTCACATAGATATAACCTTGAAGGGACATTTGAAGATCCTTTTCCCTACATCAGACTTGCACCACACCAAATTTCAACAGAGCTCTTCGAAATTGCATTAGGGTCTGAACCATAAGAGCAGAATCCGAGCGTGCACAACCTCGTGTGCAGTGTCCAGATCGTCCAGACTGGAGAATACTCGAGAGCACTCCGCCAGGTCGCGAGGACAGCGAGGAACTGAGATTTTGAAGGTGTAGAGTTCACCGCATCTCCATCTGCAGCAACTTCGCAGCTTTGAGAAGGGATTGCAGACATCCGGAGTGCTCGCATAGGTAGATCTATCCTTCCAAACTGTATGAAGAAGAAGATTTGAGACGACAGTGGCATGCTTGAGCTCTTCCGCAAATTTTGAACTTCGCTCGTTTTGCACCGGAGCCCTCTGCCCGCGCATCTTGTTGCGTACGGTGTATGCGAAATCTTGGCTCATGTTGTGGGTCCTCAACGGCTATGGACTGCCTTTCCCCCTTCACATGCTCATCGGCCCTTATGGAGCTCTGTGTCTGCTCACACGTCGTCTCGGTGTCGATTGCCACTAGTTGAGGCTTCCAGCACCGCAACGGGTTGTTTGAGCGAGGATTTGCCGGCTGCCATGCCCAACGAACATGGTCTGAGTTCACCACATATCCACTGACGGCGTATACTCGTGGTGTGCCACATATTTCCTGGGCTCGCAGCTGTGTTCCCGACGCACACCTTCGTTTGCTGTGACTGGCCCTGAGAACATCCGTTTCTGGATGTTTTCTGCTGAGACCTAGGGCACTTGTTCCTCCTGGTACCACTGGCTGGGACAATCACAAAGATAAAAGATGAGATTTGACTTCATCAAATTCAAATCCAGATCATGCCGGGTTGTTGCAGTTAGCAAAGGATGCCAAGGAAAAAAGGCTCGGACGCTGAAGAGGACGAGGACTATGACCCATACGAATCCTTTGATGACGACAGACGCGTGCGGCAACGCACGTCATCTGGTCAAGAGTACAACAAGAGTAGCAGGGGACGTCCTGTGAGGGTGTGTTCTATTCCCCGTCCGTGCCTGAACCCCTCTTTGGAGGGGACCATCTGCAATTTGCTGGCAAGCTGTCAAGCGAGAGTGCAAGCCAATGCCAAGTGCTTGATAAGATTGTGTAGACTCTGCATGGCACAGATTTGTTAAGATATGAGGAGCTCAAGACGTCCAGAAAGAATGCAACAGGTGTCCCTGAGTCACCAGCAGAATGTCCAGAATGCCTGCGATGCAGGTCAAGCAGATTTCAGAAGAGTCTGCCACAGATGAGGACGAGGGGCCAGCTGCTGCTGGCAGGCGGGGGAGGAATGAGATAGAGGAATATGGCAATGAGGAGCTGCTCACACGCCCCAGCGTTCCCAAGGGCAAGCAATCCAAGTGAGCCCAACCTCCTCTTGCCTTCAGACTAGGAGGATACATAGGGACAGAACTGATAGGAATGTTCATTGGTCCTGATTTGTGTCTCGGGACATGGCTGTTTGGGCGCATATTGAATTGAAGAGACCAAATGTGGTAGGCTTGACAGCTAGGAAAGGATGGATCTGGACCAGGTGGCATAATTGATTTGTAAACTTGTGCACCACAGGCGGCAGCGGTGGGTGCCGCACAATCCCCACATCATGACAGGCGGCTACGAAGACGATGAAGACTCCAAGTAACCCATCCTCCTGCATTCTCACATTTCTGAACTCAGTGCCATTCCAGCATCCAGATTGCAACGCGTGCAATGAGATGTCCTGCTGTTGCTGCAGTCCAAATCTCAACTGATGGGAAATACTTGTCTGCAGGGACATCCAGATCTCGGACGATGACGAGACAGGGGATGAGGGGGCAAGCCGGCCCAGGTGAGGTCCTGTGCTATTCCTTCTCAGGAGCTTTCCTTTCACGGCAAGAACCAAATCTTGTCGCTTTGGAAGGGTTCCAGCCATCCAGTATTGTGTGCACTTGCTTGTCGACGGGCACCCAAGCAACATGCAGCCTGAGGGGGTTGGTGCTCCCAGGAGGCGGAGCCTGGACAGCAGGGCCAAGGGTGCCAGCGTGCCGGTGAGGGACGAGACCGGCAAGTTTGTGGGTGTCAGACCCCAGACGGCCGCAGAACGCCGCCAGGTGATTGCCTTTGCCTCCGCCTCTGGCCTTTCGCTGGACATGCTCTGGGTGCAGGCATTTACGTTCTGGAAATACAGTGCCTGAGTATTTCAGCGCTTCTTCGTGAGCATAAACAAGTGTTCCTGAAAACCCACACTAGTTGCGCTTGCTCCTCCTCTTGCATTTCAGATGCGTCATTGCATTGACAACCCCATTCTTGGATGGAGTAGCATCTGCTTTGCATGGACAAGGTGGTGTCTTCAGCCTGCTGCAGCTGTCAATATGGCATGTGAATATTGGGCTATCTGATTGGTTGAGGATTTCAGGGAATTTTGCCCACACCTTGATGCGATGCCTGTTGTGAGCAGCAGGAATCCGCCCCCGGTAGGAGTGGAGGCGGCGGTGGCATATTCAAGTCCGCAGCTGTCACAGTCCTGCGGGAGGAGAAGCGCCTCATGTCCACAGGTATGCACTAGGAGCTGCTACTCCTCGCACACCGAAGTGCCACAGCAGCAAGTGACGACAATGCCACTCTCAACTCCATTGAGCAAGCATATCTCTGCCGCTTGCTTGCGTGTTGGCTCTCTGGGTGTATAATGGCATGTCAAGGTGGGATTTGTGCGCAGGAGAGATTGCGCGTGTCGCCTTGAAGAGGGGATACATCAAGGTCCAGGGCCGCACACCTGAAGCCACCATGGCATCGGCAATGTACGACTACCACGCCCCTTCCACCTTCTGCTTTAGGGCACATTGGAAAGCAATCCTCTCATGCACGTGACATTTCATGTTGTGAGAAGTGAGCAGCCTCATGCTAGTGAAGTTCCTGGGAGGTCGCAAAGCAGACTTTTGGGCTGCAGGTACACGGATGTCAAGCGGAAAGAGGATAGGTCCACTTTCATCCGTCCGCACGAAGGCCTCTTTGGCCTGCGGGAGTGGGCTGAGGAGGGTGTCGAATATGAGGTGCACTTCTCGGCCCTCCTTGATCTGATTCATTTGTTCGCGAGTCCTTTTCTCCTGGCTGACTCGTCTCCTCAAGGGATTCACTTCTTTCCAACCAATGGCTGTGTTCGTTCAAGCTTCATCACTGCAGCTTTGAATTGCGCACGGCAGAATGCAGTTCGGACACTGGTGGTGCTGATCGAGGATGGATGTCTTTAGCTCCTGCAGTCAAGATGAGTGCTGAGAGAGGAGCTGAAATCAAGATTGCATGTTTTCATCCTTGGCTGTGCTGGCAGGACCCGCTCCAGGACCAGGTGGCAGACGAACCGGCGCACAGCATGCAGCGCAATCGCTCCCGCATGGGCGCTACCGCCACGTCCATGCCCAGGGCCAGCTCACGCGGCTCGTTCCCGGGCATGAGGGGCAGGGAGCGGCCCAACAGCAGCCCAGCCTACGACCCCTTCATGTCCCAGGGGCCCAACGTAAGATTGCGCCAGGCATTTGCAGGGTCATGAGGGTAGTCGCCTGCAGAGGACACTTGTGGACTTGCAGGGTGCTGATGACTCCAACAGTGATGTCGAGGTTGAGGAGTGGAGGATGGTGGAGTAGTACCTGTTGTAGTATCATGATGATGGGATGAGCTGCTGCAGTCACTGTACCTGCGCAGGCGGTGCTCGGGCTGGGAAATGTCGTGCAATGCAACTTGGATTTTCCAGGGATGCAATTGTGCCGATGCTTGTATCCAGAAAAGTATTCGCGAACTGGGGAAATTGGCATGAGGCATTGCTTGGTCCCTGCAAGTTCCTGATATTGTTGCGGCTTTGCAGAGCCAGGCCAACTCCAACCAAGCCGACCACCTGTACCCCTCAGACCACCTGCATGACGGGGCAGCATCCGGCCACAGGAATCCGGACGACGGGTCTCTTGGTACCTCACATCCCCCTTTCTCCCCTCCCTTCACCGTTTGGATTGCACTGGTTATGTCGAACACAGACTTTTTCTGCGGCAGCGTAGGCAATGGTTGATACCTACTGTGGCATGTGAGGAGCAGGCCTTCCTGCAATTCAATAATCGGTGCACAGAGAGACAAGAGCATGCATTGCACCTTTTCAAGCGTCTTGCATTCAGTCAGTTCTGCAACCTTTTCACGGTCGAATCATCTGTGCATCCAAAGATTAAATATCACCGGCAAATGATCAGCCAGGTGCTTCAAGTACTTTTCAGCCTCCCAATGAAGTCACCTCGTCAGCTAAATAAGAGGTAGAGTGTGGCACTTCAAGCTGAACCTAGCACCTGGCCTTCTCCATGGCAAGCTCCATATGAAGTAACAATGAATGCTCCCCCAGCACTGAGCATGACTGTGTGCAGGCCTGCCCCCCCGCCTGACCACCGGCCTCCCTGTCCTGGACTCCAAAGGCGGCGCCTCTGGGGCCAACGGCAGGGGGTACACCCCCTCCCACCACAGCTCTCCCTTCGGCAACAGCCGTGGGGGGCCCTCGGTCGAGATCTTCAAGAGCCGCTTTGCAGACAACAACAACAACAGCACCCGGGCTGGGTTTGCAGGGGGAACCAAGCGTAGCATGTCTGGCTCGCTGTTACCAAATACGTTGCGAGCAAACTCGGTGATTTATTCTTTCGCCCTGGGTCGCTCATTTGAGGGGATTTCTCGGCAGAGAGACGTCTGGCAAATAAGCAGCCATGAAACTTTAAGTGTCCATGAATGCATTACATCAGACCTTTCTGCGACTTTCTGGTCAGGAGAACAGGTTCAATTAATCGTACTCTGGAGTGGATAGAACGGGTACAGAATTGTGCATGGCTTTGCACAGCCTGTGCTGACCAGACAGGACACGCTCTGTCCTACTCTTTCAAACGGACAATCTGGCCTCAAGGGGTCTCCTGTATCTCTGCGCTTGCGAGCAAAAAGTGCACCGTGACAGCACAGCCTGATTGTGCACAATAGCGAGGGCAAAATTCTGCAATGGCTTTGTGAGGATATGATTGCCAGAGCAGCATGAGATTGCAATATATGTGTGTAGGCTGGGAAGAGGCAGAGGAAGGGTGGCCCCAACATGAACTCGGCTGACAGCGGCAACATGCTGCTCCTGCTGAGTGCTGTGGACCAGAGCATGAACGACAGCGTCAATGCCAACAGTGAGCCCTTGATTTAGCCAGGAGTCCATTGGGGATCTGCACCTGTGATAGGGACGTTCATTTCACAACTGCAACTGCAGGCACTCAGACAGAAATGCTGCACATTGTGGTCTAGTGTCTCACACAGTTTTGTATCTCCACATTTCAATTGCAATTCAAAATTTGCAACAGATGAAGCTGAAGGTCAATCTCTTGTATATCAATGGCCTCCAAACTGAGTTGCGAATGAATGATTTCATTGTTGCAGAGGTTCAAAGACCACTTGCTGGACTAGATCGCAGGTAATTCTCATCTCTTGTGAAGCCTTTCTCCGGCAGCTTTGACTCATATCCCTTTGCACGCCTCAGATGATCAGGCCAGGAGTCACAGCAACAATACACTGTCCTAACACGAATCCCACAAAGCAAGGAGGGGGGTGGGAGGGGGTGAGGGACACTATTGTTTAGATCGGTTGGGCGCCAGGGGCATACACAGCTAACTTGGGAGGTAATATCCGCAATGGGCCGTGCAGCATGCGTGTCGTGAGTGCAGCCCTGCATGCACCCCTCCGCCAATTGATTTCTAACTGCTGACAATCAGATACCTCCAGTGGATGCTCAGCGGTGGATGCACCCTGACGAAAGTACTGGCCAAACACCTGTCAAGCATGCTCTTTTCCGTGCAGGCACCCCTCCGGCGGGCCAAGGCGGGAGGAGGGGGAGAAGGCGCTGGACCTGCTGGTGCAGGGCTTCAGCGCGGCGCACCTGGCCAGCGTGCAGGCTGGGGCACCCTCCCCCTCCGGCACTTCCCACTCCAACCAAGTCAACATCCTCAACCTGCCCCTGCCGGAGGCCCACCTGGACCATGGTGGGTTTCTTGTGCACTTTTTCTAGTAGATGCCTGCCTGCCTCTGGCAATAAATCGTCCAGGTTAGGTGGTGTGGTCAGCTGTCTGCCGTTTGCCATGTATCTGCAATCACCGGATCTAGGGATTGTTGGACCGCAGACGCCTTCTCGCTTGGTTGCCAAGCCAAAAGAGGGATGGTCTCATGCTGGAAGCTGTACCTCCTGCAATTCGTCTGCCCGCAATTCATGACATTGCTCAAAAGCCTCTGCATGGCAGTGCTGGCATAGGAACGCACCCATCCATTGTGCTGAAAGCAACATATGCACACCTGTGCCTGGTAGTGTATTGACAAATAAGTCGCCCGCAGGTCATGAGAGCAGCGATGAGGTGGACCCTGAGGGCGCTGAGTTCAACCCCGCCCACACTGGCCCGCTGGCCCCAATAGCCCAGCATCCCACCAGTGCGGTGCCCCCGGGGGCGGAGGCGGCCCTGCAGGCGCTTGATCGCGCGTTTGGGGTTGCCCCCCTGCCCATCCTCAGCAGCCTTTCAGGTGCTTGCCCTCGTATCTGGGCGGAGAAGTGGGTGTGCTGTCTCAAGTCACAGCCCAAATGGCAGTGCTTGCAGATACTCGACAAGCGACCAGCCAGTTGCAATATGTACCTTCAACGTCTGCACCTGCATTCCTCAGGCATTTGCACACACCTGCAACAATACATTTCCACCAATAGAGGTGTCCTGCTTCTCACATAGGCAAATCCCTTCCTGATTTTTTGGGGCATCTGCAGAAGAAACCCTGGAAAACCATTGGAAGAACAACTCAGCACAACGTTTGCTGGTGCCCTTGAATTGACTAGACAAGCAATCTTGTGCTCAATGGCTGATCTGCCCAGGTGCCCTGCTGCCCAGCTTCAGCATCCCCTCAGAGTTGCCCATCCAGAACCTGGACAGCGGACCCCACCCCCTGGAGGGCGTGGCCACCCACCGCCCTCTGCTGTCCACCGCCGGCTCGCTGGGCCTCTCCAAGCAGCTGGGCATGGCACCAGGGTCCGCCTTTTCGGCCGCGCCCCCCTCCCAGCAATCCGCCTCACAACAGGTGCGCGACCCAGCTGCTTCTGTTCCTTGTTCACTCCGCAGCCAATCACACAGTGAGATGAGTCAAAAGGGTGTGAACGACACAAGGAAGTTTGCTGCCCTTGCGCCGGACTAGCGGAGAAGGGAATGTGGAGTGAAGTTCCCAGTGTGCAGTGCCGGAAAATCTACTCAGAGGGAGCTGGGGGGAGAATTAATCAACTGTCAAGAAAGACGCTGCCTCAGGGAGGGCTGCCTAGTCTCACTCTTTGCTGATGGAGGATTCCAAGGCATTAACCCTTCGTGCAGGCACCCCAGTCTGGTGGACTGGCCAAGTTTGGGAATCCCGAGGATGGTGCCAAGCGCGTGCCGGAGGTGGAGGCAGCCGTCAAAGCCATGGAGCGAGAGCTGGGGGAGCGCCACCCCAAGGTCTATTACCTTACCCAAAAGCTGCCACCTGCAGGGACATTGCAGTGTGCTTTCGCCCAGCCGCTGTGCATTGCTTGCAGCTTGCAATCGATACATAGGTATTTCATCAAAGCATGAGTTGACAGGTGCATTAAGCACTAATTTCATCATTCTCTTCCCCCCTGGATCTGATTGGGAAACATCTGTCACCATAGTCAGTGATTGGTGGATTTGCAGGTGGGCAAGGCTTATCTGTACCTCTCGCGGGTGTACCAGTGCCTGCAAACCCCAGAGTACTACACACGGGCGCAGCAGACCCTCAAGCATGCCTATGAGATCTGCTACTCCTGCTCGGTAAGACTCTGTCACCCTTCACACTGTGCTTTGCTATCTGCATACAGAATCGGCAAACAATTGTGTTCCATGAGTATTCACCTAGAAAAAATGGAACGCACATTTGCATTGCTCTGATTCTATGCGCTGTAAGAGCTGCTTAGTATTGTGACAAATCTGGTATCACCTCGTCCTGATTGGTGGTTAGTAAGAGCATGCCACCTCTCCAGCCAAGAGGTGGAGGGTCATGGAGCTGGCACTGGAATAGCCAACTTGTGCTTGCTTCTGACACACATAATTGGCGTGCAGAAACCTGGGCCAGCCCAACCTGCACAGCCTCAGCCTGCCACACAGCCGCAGCTTGCACCACCCGTCCAGCAGCAGGGACCACCTCCACCCTTCATGGCGGCCTGAGCCAAGCATACCCACTCGTCCACAAGGACTCGTATCAAGCCGCTGTACACGAGCGTGGAGTCGACGTGTAAATTGCTGTATTTTGTCTGGCGTAGTCGCCACATGGTTGCCTGTACAGAGGATCCAGCATGATGCCTAGGAACGCTTGATGAACGATTGCTGATAGTTGTGTGTAGTGATTTGCACTGCGGAGCAGTACAGAGCAAAAACAATATGCGTTGCTCTCCTGTATGTGTGCCTCTCGAGAAGATGATGAAGACCACTGAACGCTTGACAATTGTATGTGCAATTCCTTTTCGATTGACTAAGCAGTTGCAAGATCGTAACGTCAACAAATTTACTTCACAGCTTATGTCAATCTGCAGTCTCTGTCGAAAATGTGTTTTACAAAGATTCACATCTAAGTTAGCAATTTTAATGCTGCCTAATCTAATTCTTCCCTACCTGAAGCTATGAATTCCTCTACGGCAGATGCCAAGCAGCAGATATACACTTGCACTGGCCGTACCACACTGGACAGATTTCCTGTGTCCTTATGCAGGCTGTAAGGCCATCTAGGCCTACCCACAAATGTGGCATCATCTATTCTATTATGCCCACAAACAATGTGGACCTCTTCTCTCGGCAATGCAAGAAAACCCAGAATCAATACAGGCCCCAGAGCTCTATCCTGCCGATCTCAAACTCCTCAGTAGAAGCCAACACCGAGTTGCCGAACGTTTCACTCACCCCCGAGCGCCCATACACCAGGTCTCCATCCAGTTTGAAGGCGTATGCGGGTGCTCCTCCAATGGCCAGGCAGTCGGGGGTGCCGAACTGGAAAAAGTCATTGCGTGCCAGCGCCATCCGCTTCTGGTACCACCGCCATAATGACAGATTCGGCTGCAGAGAAGGGAAAGGTTGACTTCAAGATGGCATCGAGTTGTTTTGGCAAATGATGTCGTACATTCGCTGAGGAGGGGCAAGTATGGCATGAAGTAAAATATCAAATTTGACACTAGAAATACAAGAGCGAAAGTTGCCAAACAAGGAGTGCCTTGGAAGGTAGCCGTACCTGTATCTGGAAGACGAAGCTCTCTCCCGTGCCGTAGTAGCGCGGTGCCACCTTCCAAGCCTCCGAGCAGAAGCAGCCAAACACGTGGTTGCCCCTGTCCCTCACCACCAGGATGCTGGGCCCTGCTTTTGCTCCTTGCCTGCAGGCAGGCTTCTCTCAAAAAAGGGGTCAAACCCAATTCTCAAGCTTGCTGATCGCCTCTTAGTTGAAATCCGAGAATTAAGTGACTCACTGATGGATGAGAACAGCATGTGAGCTGGCAGGAGGTCCAGCTCACAATCACACATTTGACATCACTCCTCAATAACATTCCTCACACCAACTCCCCAGATCTGCTCCCAAAGTCTTTGTTTTTGCTCCACACTGTTTGTCCCCCCAAAGTACCCTCCAACCCCGCAGCCACCCACCTGAACAGGGTCTGTAAGCTGAGGCCGTCCCGCCGCGTGCTGTACAGCAGGTGCCACTTGCGCCACCTGTGCCGAATGGGCACGGCGGCCGCCAGCGCACTGCACTCTCGCGCATCAAGAATCGCCGAGGGTTCAGCCAGCTCTGGGGTGTAGTTTCCAGCTGGCATGGGGGTGGGCTTCACATTGTCAGGCAGCTCTTCCACGGCCCCGCTTGGCTGTGTGTCCCCTGCAGCATGGACTTCTTGTTTCAGGTGGTCAGGAGGAGTTCCTTTGTATTGAGGAATGCCATGAGCTTCTCACCCCTGCTTTGAGTCCAATTCTGGAAGTTCCCAGAACAAGAAAAAGCTACATTTATGTGCGCTATGCAGTAAACCTGGGAAGGATCCCTGGGGCCCGTGAGTCGCTCAATTACCCTTCTCCAATTCTGTTTCGGCACATAATTCAAAGAGCATGTCAACGATGGCTGAAGCGACAGGACGTCACTGCTGCACGTTTTGCATGCCGAAAAGTGGCACCTGTTCCGAAACGAGAAAGAAACTCCTCATACGAGAAGTGCCCAGTATCGTTGGAATCATGATCGATTGGACTTGATCCAGGTTCTGAGCCCCAGCCATTCCTTGCGTCTATAGAGCTGCTTCCGATCTCATCAACGTGGTCCACGAGCTCGAATCCCGAGTCAGAAGCCCGTCTCGGGATTTTCTGTTTCACACGGTCTTTTATCTGCCCATATGTGCTCCAGATTTTACCCTGGATGTCCATGACTAGAGAAGCGATGCTGAAAAGTGCTACGCAAAGCAGAGCAAGAAGTGTGGGGATTAGTTCTATTTGCATTTCATTGTAAAATGGAAGTTCGCTGCGAGTTCCTTTTGCGAGGACTGGCAACCCGCAATTGCAGAGCCCACTGGGGGGGAGTGCCT
The DNA here is from genome assembly GCA_004335615.1 of Chloroidium sp. JM. NCBI lineage: Eukaryota > Viridiplantae > Chlorophyta > Trebouxiophyceae > Watanabeales > Watanabeaceae > Chloroidium > Chloroidium sp. JM. Next base: position 396,140 of record QAXI01000413.1, read on the forward strand.
GGTCATTTCAAGAAACCCCAATGAGGCTCCTCCACAATGGGGGTCTCAATCTCTTACTTAGTGAGGCTCACCGTTGCGTTCCGCAGCTGCCTCGCCAGGTGCAGGGCCTCTGGCCTCAGGATCCGGCTTTGGGTCCACCCGAACCAATTTGGCTGTACCTGGGTATTGAGGGCGGGCTTTCTTGGCAGCAGGGGCTTTCCTGCGGCAAGGATGGTCCCATGCTTGATTCATCGGAACGTGCACCCTCCTCCAATTCCCAAGCATCGGAAATGAGGAGATAATGGTTTGAAAGAATTCACCCTGGACCACAGGGCCCTTGTGCCACAGCAGATGAGCTTCAACAGTGTGTGCATGTACCAAATTCAAAACTTCCAACCCTGTTGTACTGCCTCAGCAACCGCATTCTGAGCTGCATCTTGACATGACGGGAAAGTTGCATACAAGGATGCCCCTGGCAGCAAAAACGTTGTGCCTTGACAGGGCAGGGAAAAAATCTCCGCAGTCGTGGAAAAGGAGCTCTTGCCACCCATATGCTATTGCAACAAGATGTTTGGCACTTGCTGATCTAATCTATGGATCTTCCTCAAAGTGTGCAAAGATTATCGGTATCATTGGTGCTCCCCACCTCACCTCACATAGTCCACTCTGGTGGAGAGTATGGAGGCAGATACGCTGCAGAGAATTGTGATACCTGGGTTCTCACCTACTATCCCTAAGCCCCACTTACATGACTGATGGAATCCACCTATACTCCAAAATGTCACAAGAGTGCCACTGGCAAGTTACAAGGTCAAGCCTGAGAATAATCGCCAATGCAGCATGAGAGAGATACCTTTCAGAGTCATTCATTCCAGACGGGTGGACACAGCCCATACTCCTGGCCCCGTTCCAGTCAGCCTTCTGGTCCCATGCGCATCGGCAGCAATCCTTGTGATGAATGCACGCTCATTTTGGATTTACGCACTTAGCTAGATGAGGAAAGAAGTACGGAAAGGACCTCCAGCGCGGTGTGTATCTTTACTTTTTGAAATCGGAATGGCGATCTGTACAGTGTAAACGGTTTTGCTTCCTACCATGGACTGGTCCAAGATTATTTGCCCTGCTACGGTCCAAACTGCAGAACAAGCTCCCTTGTACAAGTACATTCGTCTCAATGGAAGAATAAAGCTTTCACTCACAGATCACCCCCTGCGCATGTCTGTCAAGCCCTCAGCCTTCACTCACTAGAAGTCTTGTGTTAGAGCTGGCCAGCTCAATTGCTTTCTTTTAGTGGCTGGGAAATCCTTCGACAGCAACAAGGGCAGGTCAAAGGCAGGATATCGAGTGGCGGACCGATTCCTGAAGGGCGGACACTTTCCTTCTTGAGAGTAAGGTCCATCCCCTCCCCTGTTTCTTGACACCAGCAACGCATTCTCAACCTCAAAATGCCGCAAGAGCTTCATTGTCAACCAACCTTCTTGGTTGTGTGCTTCAGCCCTCAAGCATGGCGTCAACTGCTTCACTTGCGCGACCTGCACCAAGGGATGCAGCCAAGTCAGAGTACAGCATGGTGAGTCTCACGCGCACCCTCCTGGTTTGACACACAGCAGCCATGAATCCCTTTGCACCTTCAAGACGTCGGGAAAATGTCTGTGGGCCTAAATCGGCCTGGCCACCTGAGCTCGCCCGGTCAGCACATGCAGAAAAAATTCCAGGAGGGCCCTGCAGTATGATCTCATGATATGATGAGTATGAGAAGCATGATCCACGCTTCATGCTGAATCTAGAGATTCCACCATGCTGCAGTTGGTATGATCTCTGTCTACTCTGCCAAACCATCAGAAATGCCCTAGGCTGTGCTTTGCTTCAGGTTTCACCTTTGGGAAGCCAGCACACCGAATGGGCAGCTTCGTGTGACACCCAGCCGCATGCTGTAGCTCGGTAAGCTGTACTTGCAGGGAGTTTTGCCTTCCAAGCCCATCAGCATCCCTGCATACGAGGCGGCGCTGGCAGAATGCCTGCGCAAGGCCAACAACTTCATGGACGTAAGGAACGAGTTCCGCCGGGTGCAGTGGCGGGCCGGCTCCAACCGCAAGACCACCATCGGTGAGAAAGCCGAGTGTGGGGTGAGAAACTGCCTCTGAGCTCCTTTCCAGCCAATACAAGATTCAGTGTAGACTGGCACAAGGCATTCCTGGACGTCAAGCTCCCAAGGCTTGCAAGTTGTTGAAAGCTACACTGGGCGTGTGTGTCTTGGATCCTCATTGAAATGCTCCAGGATAGGCAGCTGCAGGAATTCCTGAATGGCAACCACTGCATGTTTGCCACCCATACCCCCAGAGAAACAAAGCCTGGACTCCCAGGAAGACCCCTCGCCCAAATTGATGTCCATCTAGATTCCTAGACCTCCACTTTTGCTCAGAAGTATCGCATATGCATGGGCTGAATGGCTATCGCATTGCAGGCATGCAACAGGTACTACGATTGCCTGCCCTTCGACTTTAACCGGGTCATCCTGTTTCGGGAGGAGGAGCATGAGACGGGGTACATCAACGCCAGCCACCTGCAGAGCCCCGATGAGGACGACCCCGGCTGGCACTACATCGTCGGACAGGTTGCCTATTTGACTGACTCGCTCTCCCTGCCAATGGCTCACTCCAGGGTGGGATACCACAGTTACCACAGCGTATGGGTGGTAGTCCTTGTCGCTTGAGCATTTCAATGGCATGTTGCACACCAATGGCTTCATACTGTATGTCTGAGGCTGAAGAAAAGATAGGCATAGACAGGAGGCCCAGGGTGCAACAGATATCCCAAGCAGACGACTTGAAATGCACCCTTGTGGATTGCAGGGCCCGCTGCCCCACACCATGATAGACTTCTGGGAGATGGTGTGGATGATGAAGAGCCCCATCATCATCATGCTCACCAACCTGGACGAGCCAGACCAAGACGTCAGTCCCCACCCCTCCTCACATGCTCTATTCCTCCTGCTTCGCATTGCTTCTTCATGAGACAAAGGAATTCCTCAAACACTCAGTGTCACTCACAGGAGGACACCCTCTGTGTTCCATCCTCAATCTCAGACTGGTTCCATTTCCCGGTTATCCTCTGCCAGACTATGAGCTGACTATGGGTAACCCAGTTTGTTCCAGGTACTTCCCAGAGATTTTAATCAGTGTCTACTTCATGCTCACTGATTGAGTAGGAGGATGCAGTCGACAGATCATTAAAAACCGTGCCTGTGGCAGGAGCCTGAATTGCAGGATCCTTGAACATGGTGCGCAGGGAGTGAAGAGGCCAAAGTGCGTGCGGTATTGGCCGGAGAAGGTGGGCAGTCTGGCGGTCTACAAGCGCATCATAGTCACTTTGCTGGAGAAGGTATGCCATCCAATATTATCCCAGACGCTTGATTTAGTGGGTCTTAAACCCTCTGGTGCAGGCGTCTTTTGGTTGAACTGTGTGATGCATTCTGTCCGTTATTGCACATGTCAAGTGCACTTGTCGGGGATAGTGAAGCTTTAACCTCACAAAGGCATTCTCTAGCGAACAGAGAGGGGCCACAATGAAGCAGGCTGGCTGTGCAGACGCAAATCGGGCCACACATCTGCAAGCGGCGGCTGCAAGTCAGCAACATCTTGGAGAACAGAGACTCCGACGTGTTTGTTGACCACTATCACTACACAGGCAGGCTTGCTGAACTCACAAGAAACTACTTCTGGATCGCCCAGGGTTCCACATGCAGAATGCCATGAACAACACTTAGGAATGTTTGCAATGTTCTGATAAGAAGCCCTCCAGCATTGTTTTGGCTAGTCATTGGACTGACTGTCTGCTGCATTTGGGTGAGGTAATGTTGAGTATGTAGCCAAGGAGCGTGCGAGCACCAAGCATGCAGGCTGGCTGGATGTGAAGCAGCCCAGCGGAACAGAAGCCACCCGCAAGCTGCTGCACATCTTGGACAACAGCGCCTGCATCCACAAGTCTGCTCAGAAGCCTCCCATCATCCACTGCAACTCAGGTGTTCAGCGATGGCCTTTCTTCCTCCTGCTACCCTGACCTGTGTGTCTGTTTGAGATACAGCGCTTTTGCGTTTCGACTCTAACTCATCAGATTGAGTCCCTGAGCCTGTGGCACACCGCTGCAATTGCTCTCTGTTGCACAGATGAGATCGGGTCTGTGGAGCGGGAGTGCAGGAGATCTGACAGAGTCTGTCCTTCATGATTTAACAGAGCAACATAGAGTTGTTGCATCCTCCCTTTGTGATCTACCCAAAGCAACATAGCACCAAATACATTCTGGAGTTGGATTGCATATGGCGATCATGCTGAGCTGGACAGAATACTGATGGGTTTGGTGGACGGGCAGGGATAGGGCGGAGCATGGCCTTTGTGGGGATGAGCATCGCCCTGAACAAGCTCAAGGCAGTGAAGCCCAACAACCGCCAGGCTGCAAAGGATGCCGTGGACCTGTATGCCGGCCTCATTGCCCTGCGCAAGTGAGCCTGTCTCTGTCTCTCTCAGAATGGCCTACTGTGAGCCAGCATTTTTTGCCGAGACCCAGGCAAGCAAACTCATGCCTGAAGCTGTCAAAGATTTCAGCATTGGCAAAGCACACCGTGCCAGCTGTTGATTTGCTGATTTGGGGAAATGAGCTGCTGCTCCATCAGCAGAATTTGATGTGCAGGCTGAGGAATAGTGCAGTCCACACAGAAGAGCTGCTGCGATTCATGTACCGGGTCATGGCGGATGAAATCCAATTCTGGATCAATCCCAAAAGGAATGGCGTGGATCCGGAGTGACTGCCATGCATGGAGAATCAATGGGCAGTTCACGCTAAGCATGCCCGTTCTGATCAGTACTTTAGCTCAATTCTTAGATGATTAGATTGGATTGTACGTACGTACGCGTGCACAGGCAGCTGCAGAGTAAGTTGCGGATGGCTGGTTCAAATATGAGGCTTTGCAATAGTTTATTGCGTTGATTGCTAGTGAGAATTCAGTACCCTGCCACAGCTCAGACATGAGAAGAATCAATCCTGTTGGAAGCTATCTTCATAACAGTTGATTTATTGCTTGGTGCTGATCCAGATCTAGATCCGGCCTGTCTGATCTCCTGCATGGTGACTTTGGACTAGTGCTTGTAGCCTGCACATGTATGCGCAGCAAGATTGCGGACTTGCAAGTCTGAGACAAAGAGCATGAGACAGCAACAGCAACAGCTCGGTATCTCTGAGTATGCAGGTTCACATGGGAATTATAAGGGGTTTTAAAGATCATGGGATCCCCAGACTACATCTGGCGCCAAAAATTTCCAAATATCTGTGGATTCCATTAACCCACCAGATCTGCCTGATTCCTTGGACCCTCTCGAATCCCTTGGACGAGTGGGACTTGCAAAATTGAACGATGTTCTCTCTTACCTGTACTCTGTACTGGAAGAGGTCTAGGAAAGCATCCTTGTTGCCAAAATTGACTGCTTGGACCAGAGTTAGGGCAAAACTCACCATTGTCACCATTCCTAAGCTGACAGAGCAATGAAAACTGATCTGTGCCAGTCCAGCATGCAGATTGCAGGTCAAAGAGCCATATCTCCAATATCTCAGATCAATCACAATTTTGCGAAAGTCCAAGCCTTGATGATGAAACAAAGCATGCCCTTGGCGATGTGCTGTGCACAAACCGTTTGGGTCTTCAGCTGTACATGCGCTGCAGGTACTCGTAGCTCTGCGCATGCCATGCAGGTCCACACCTTCAGCAGCCATTCTTCCTCAGTGCCCACCAATTGTTTTCGTATCACCCAGGGGGAACATCTCTTCCTGCAGGACAGCAACCATGCTTTATGACACCTTTTACCACAGTGAAAGCAGTGGCACACGCTTGCATGATACATCAGGAATGGGAATTGATGGCAAAGAACATGCACTCACAATCATGGCTTGTGTTCTGGTGCGCTAGCATGCATATGCGTCATGCAGATCCATACTCTGGCACGGCGACAGAGGCTGGCCGCCACCTCCGCCACATCCAGAAGCTACCAGAGCAATCACAGCGGGTCATCTGTGCCCCGTCCCAGACACTCCAAGGTCTACCATCGCCTCAATAGCCTTCAGCTCTGCGTGTCCAAATTAGACCTTTTTGTCTTGAGCTGGTAGGCATACCTGCAGATTCTTGACCACCATACATCCTTCGGTGATGCAATGCTGGAAAGCATTGAACTCAGTTTGTCAAGCTGCAGGACAACAGTACGCCCTGGAAAGAGCGAATCAGCAATGAGGGGCCGATATACACAAGGAAGAAACATGGCAAATGGGTGACGCAGCGTGAAACGCCTCCTGAATTAAAGGTGAGGTGCTTCATGACATGCCTGAGCTTACTGATATCAAAAGAAGATCCTTGCATCTCTATACTCTCGTTGCATTTGAAAGATCACAGATCCACTGTAAGGCAGCATCTGTATTCCTCAGTTTCAATCCTCAGTCCAATCAGAAGTGCAAATCTTCTGTCATCTGATGTAGTGGACATCCTAGGGCTGTGAACAGTGGGAGATCTGTGGTCCAAGTAGCCTTGGAAGAGTCTTTGCCTTTGTGGTCTGCACAATTCATGAAGCATCATTGATACCCTGGTGGCTCCGATCATGACCGCTTCGAGAATCCCTTAGGAAATCAATGAAGGAACCGGTCACAACGCATCCCTCATGTCAACAACCACCAGCTGTTGCACATCCGTAATGAGCACATGACCAGCAGAGATGACAGAACTACCTGAACAAGCTCTCGCTTTGTGCAGCCCCCGGTCCTCACACAGATGGAGCTGCGCCTGGCTGCAATCAGGAAGGCATCAGATGAAGGCAATGCAGCTGATCTGGCCAGGCTGTGCCAGGAAGCCGCCAGTCACAATGACACTGGGGAAAAGGGTGCTTGGGAACTCCTGGGAAACCTATTCTTGCAGCAGGACCCATCCACTGCTTATCCCCTCCTACAAAGCCTGCTCCAGTCGCAGGTGCGAGCAAGACCAGCCAGACTGTGCACTGCCCCCTCACAACCCCTTTAAGGACAAGCAAACTGAGGCTGAAAGGCACTGTATCCTTTGATATGATGCCTTACGACAAGAATGCCTTGACACAGCATCAAAATGGCTGAGAGCCGAGACTCTGACTGGAACATGCCCCTCCTCTTTGCTGTCTTGCAACAAGTTCGTCGAATTTGGACTGAAAGCATCCTTGTGAGTGTGCTGCTTGTCCAGAGACATGACTTGCGTACGGCAGTCAGAATCATGTCCATAAGTCAAGGTTTTCAGGGTGCAATATTGCACCGAACCTGGAGGATGTGATTATGACAGGAGAAGCAGGCTAAGCACCAGCGTGAAGAACACAGCGCAAGGGCATCAACAGCCGCCAAGCCTCCACCAAAACCCAAAACCGCACGTGAACTGGGCGTCTGGCCCTGCAAGGAATTGAGAGACTTTGCCAAGCGCACCCGTGTGCACTGAGGGCAGAGAGGGACGAAGAGATGAAGCAGGTGAGTTTCAGCACTAGACCCTGGCTAGCCTGGCGAGCCTCAAACAGCATGCATTAGCTTATGCTGCCCTCTATTGCCCTTCCTCTTGAAGTGCTGGCTCCAATATTGGCCAAAATCTGAGCAAGATCCTGATTGGATTCTCTTGATTTGCTATGGGACTGGACGATGTGATTGCATTGCTCTGTGGTGGCAAACAACAGGTCAGGTATTGACGCCTAGTGATTGCTGCAAGGCCCTGATTATGGACGCTTCACTCCTCCCCCTTTCGGGCCCCCACGTCCCTCGCCCAAAGATTTCGAGCTTGATTTTGGCATGCATTGGCAGCAATTGGACGGGGAGGGCAACTTCCTGCTGCGCGTGCCCCAGGTTCTCTTCTTGGTTTTTTGCTAGTAGCACTAGCAATCATCAAAATCTCACTTGCTGTCCTGACGTCAATGCTACCCAATTGTAATGCCAGACTCCAGAGCAGGGAGAAAAGCTGTGTCTTCAGATGAAACCTCACTGGTTGTAATCACCAAAGAAAGTCCTTGATGAGAGGGAGAGCTCCCTTGAAACACATCAGGTTGGAGTGGCATTGGAGATCTTACACCTCTTTATGCTGTGTAGGGGATGGTGGTAGATTACGATGTCCAAAAAAAGCTTGGCAAGTGTTCGGAAGACGACTACATTCACATACACAGCACCCCTGGGCAATCTGGCGAACCACTTGCGACCGCCCGCATCACAGGGCTGGATCTGCACCGCGGAACCCTGACATGCAAGGGCCTGCATCCCAAGAACCTGGGGGAGGTCATCTCCCGTGTGCCTGGCCAGCTCTTCATCACTCGGCTGCTTGAATCAGTGAGTGTGTGTCAGATTCTCCCTGTACAGGAGTTCAGTCATACCATTGTGGGATTGATCAGAACGCATCACTGATGCAAGCATCTGCAAGGTTGGACATGATGCCTGGTCCCCTCATTTCCAATGTTTTGAGGACTGTTGTCAGATTAAGCCTTAGAGAGAGAGAGATGGTAATATCCCCGCTGCATTGTTCTATGCACATCTCAGCAAAAAAGCAAGGCCACAATCATGACAGAGCAAGAGTTTGCCCGACGCTGTTGGCGAATTCTCTAAATTGCCTTGTCTGCACAAAAATACAAACTCTCGTTGCGTCTTTGCAGGTTATTCTCAGACGCCAATTGGACATTCTGGCTGATTTGGAGCAGGGGTATCCAGAGTAAGCACTCTTTCAGATGTCCATTCCAAATCCCTTGGGACCTGACATCTGAGATGTAGCGCACAAATGGCTTGTAGCTCTTGCAAGGACAAATCGCAAGACCCTTTCTGGAGCGGAAGGAAAGCCATCTCAATTGCAGTCTTGAATAAGTCTGAAATGAGGGGGAAGGGAAGGGGGGGGGGGTAGACAGGTGCGCTGACATCTCCTCCAACTTAAGTCTCCTTTACATCCTCCTGTTGACGTACAGCACGCTGATAGACGACCTGCCGGACGTACTGTTCAGCCCCACCCAGATTACCAGCAAACTGAAGCTGGCCGAGTATGAAGCTCCCTGGCAGCCAGACAAATGGCCGATTCAAAAGCCGTCTGGGCTTGTGGAGGACCAGAGAGCAGCTTTGGAGAAGGCTATCAGAGCCAAAAACCTGATACTGTTGCATGGGCCCCCAGGCAAGACGTGTCTGCACTAGCAGAACTTGTACTGACCAAATTTAGCATATGCATCGAGAGAATGTGAGTCCAATGCACATCACTAGAGGTGGGGATTTTCCTTGATCACATGCCACAGCCTCCAAAATGATCTCTGATTTGTCTTTGCAGGGACAGGCAAGACCACCACGCTGGTTCAGCTGGTCATTGCCCAAATTACGCTTGCGGATCCAGACACATGGATGCTTGCATCAGCCGCCTCCAACGAGGGGTTGGACAATCTGCTGGAAAAGCTGATAGATGCTGGCATTGAGGACCTGCAAATCCTCAGGGTGGGTAATCCAAATTACTGCAAAAATCCCAAGGCAAGCTTCCAGCTTCTCCGCCCTGCGTAGCTGAGAAGCACTACTCATCTGCATCGCCGTGTGATGTTATTGTGGTGAGACCATGATGCTTGCATTCGATTATCCCTTTCAAGTAGGGTATTACATATTCCCTCAAAATTCTGTTTCTCCGTGCTTTAAGCTTTGTGGTAGAGAACTTGCAGACCATTCCATGGGAATGCACCTCAATCCTGCAGGTGCAACCCTACTCCTTAGAGAATATCCTACGCGAACATCCAATACTGAAAAAGATGGAGGAGTACATTTGCATCCTGGAGAGGAAGGTCTCGCAACTGCCAGTGGGCTCTTTCAAGCAGTATGCGGCTGCAAGGGAATGTCAAGACCTCTGCGAGGAGTGATGGAGTGTATGGAAATTTCTCTACTGGCAAATGCTATGCCAGCCAGGGAACAAGGTTGGTTACCCCTCAACTACTGATTCTCAGACATTGCAAAGGTATGCTGAGTGATTACTGAATTATAAGAAGTCAATGGTCTTGATGATCAAGTGACCTTTGCTTGATTTTGCTACCTTCCTGAGCGCGAACTGAAGGTCTCCCACATCGCTTGCTATATTTGCAAAATCAGTATGATCAAGAACTGACTTCACTTCACAAAGATACTTGAAGTGTGATCTGGCTTTGTCTCATGACAGATCATAGGAGCAACCCTCAGCAATGCACACCGCAATGAGCTTCAGGACCTCACTCGTGAGATCAGAAAGTTTGATCTCACCATCATCGATGAGGCAGCGCAGGTATACGTAGCTTCAAGCTGGCTCTTGTGTAGAGACGACTCTACCTACAAGCTGAGCTTGGTGGAGCAGGCCACTTCGCCTAGTGCCATGCCCATGTCCCTCGTCATTTCGCAAAGCCTCAACATGTCTTTGTAGGGATGGCAAGGGCATTGCTTGCTTTACATCTTGTTATATAGCCTATGGGTTGACTGAATGTCCTGTGGTGGCAGGCGACCGAAGTGGCTGCTTGGCAGGCAGCAATGAAGGTAATCGGTTGAGACAAAACTGTTTTCCTTTCATTCAGCATCCCCAGACTGTGTGATCGGATCGATATAATGTATCGTAAACCTCCAGTGTCACCTGAAGGTCACGAACAGGATGACGCTTCCCAGATATCAGTTCCTGTGCCCAATATGTGATATATCATATCACTGCAGGGCAAAAGGCTTATCCTGGCCGGAGATCACTGCCAGCTGACCCCTGCCGTGTTCTCGAAGGTCGCTGAAGAAGGGGTAAACAAGGCTCATTTTTTGCTTGCCAGTTGGCTGTCTTTCAGCATTTGACTACTGCAAGAAATGGAATCAGACACACTCCATCTGACAGAACTGTCGCCTTCCACCCTGATAGGCAGGAGAGTATGCTCCAATCAGCCCCCCTTCTTTTGCAGGGGCTGGCCCGCAGCATGTTTGAGAGATTGATTGAGGAGGACATTGGAGACATGAACAATCATATGCTGACAACGCAGTTCCGCATGAACGGGCTCATCATGCAGTGGGTCTCGGAAACCATGTATCAGGGCAAGCTCATGGCACATTACAGCGTCAATTATCATGAACTGAAGCACCTGAAGGTGCAGCCGTCTCTTTCTCAGACTTGACCGCAAATGACTTGCTCCTGCCGCCAACTAGAGCAATGCTTCTGCAGACAGCAGATGCATTTCTACCATGGGATACAGATTCTCAAGTTTTAAGTGTTGAAAGGTGCCAGGCAGGCACCTGAATTTGTGTCTTTCATGGGGTTGAGGCCACGAGTCCTGCAGCAGACACTCAGGAGCGCATGTTGCCATGTGTCTTCCTGAACACAGCCACATGCCAGAAAGCTGGTGAGGAGAAGGACCCGGAGAGTGAAAGCTGGGGCAATCGCGAGGAGGTGGGGGTCGCCTGGGGTCACTGCCGAATGCTGCTGGCCGCTGGTGTGCTTGCCGCCGACATCTCAAGACTGTCCCCCTACAGGTTCCAGGTGAGAGGCTGTCCTTCTGATCTGCAAATGAAGATTGATTGCAAGATTTTGCAGCTGGAAGGGTGAGTGAGGGGCTCGTGTGGGGATGCAGGCGAGCTTGCTGAGCGAGGGCAGGCCAGAAGCCAGCGCCTTCAGGGATGTCAAGGTGTCCACCATCGATTCCATCCAGGGTACTTGCCCTTCACTTTCTCTCACCTTCCCCTCAGATGAGGGGTGCAAATTTGAGAACAGTCCACATTCGCAAGCTGAGGTGTACTACCTGTCCTTTTTGAAGGTGGAGACAATTGGTAGAGGCCAAGAGTCTGCTGGTGCAGAGACTTCACAACTGCCTGTCCTGCCTTGCCTGGGAGCATTTGCTGTAAAATACTTCATACTCGCTCTCATAATGGCTGGCTTGTCGCTCAGAGGCTCTCTGAGACTTCTCAAAGAAGGCTTCTTGCTCCCAGGCGCCGAGAGGGAGGCTATTATCATCAGCATGGTGCTCAGCACCGGGACCTTCTGCTTCCTGGAGGACCGCAGAATGAACGTCGCCGTGTCACGCGGGCGGCGCCACGTGGCCCTGATCGGGGACAGCCACGCCCTGGCTCCTCAGCAACAAGGACTTGCTGCGCGGCCTGGTGGAGCACATCAAAGACTGCGGGAGGAGCTTTGGCGCCCACCTCCCGATCCCTCAGAACCCGGGCTCACAGGCCATCTTGCACCATTAAAAGCCGTACCTCCACCTCTCCTCAGACAGCACTTCAGGAGATTTTCAGGCCCAAGGAGACTCAGCATTGGGGTCAAATTTTCTCACCCTGTTCTGTTCAGGTAGATGATTGGAGCAGCTGATATTGATTGGATAATCTCGCAAGGACTTGTGGGATCCTGATAATGGCACAACCTCAGTTTCCCCACCAGCTGCAGCTTTGGACAAGTGACAAGAGCATGGAGCTCATCTGTTGATGTGTGAAAGGCTGGTGTGGCCGGCTCAGACAGCAAAAAACAGCTGCCATGTGATTTGGGATTGCTGAATACATGTAATCTGAAGCAGCTTGGGCAGGATTGCTGCAGCCTTGTAGGGCTGAGGAGACATCAACAGCGATGTAAATGTACAATCTGGTAGAATGGAAGTTGCTGAGGTCATTGCCATGTACACATGTAAAGGACTCGACTATAGAACACAGTAGATCAGCCTTGTATACCACCTGTACACTGCTTTTGTGAGGGACAGCTTTGCTCTTGTATATAAAGTGACAAGTATGGAGTGCAAAGGTGGAGCATGCTGTCGCGAGCAGGATTTGATGGTCTGAGCATGAGGGTTTGGCAGATTAAGCAAAAGGTGGAATTTACTGCGCTTTCCAGATGGAAGTATCTCTCCCAGTTCTCCAGTCCTTATAGTCCTCAAAAATGCTCAACAACTACTCATTCAAAACCATACTTGTCAATGTCGTTCTGGAACTGCTTGATTCCGCAACACTCTCTCCACGCACCTTGCCCAACCAGTCTAAATTTGGGTACTATTTACTCCTGACGTCTACATGTGGTGAGTGACTACTTTGCAGTGAGCACACCCATAGAAAGACAAAAGCAAAATATTGACAACTGGCGGCTCTAATGTTTTTCTCGTGTGAACGATCATTATACACATGCAACATCAGCTGACGTTGCATCTTGGAATCAATGCTGGCTGTACCGTCAGAACCAAGTTTGACAAACCTTCAAGAACAAATTTTAAAAACCTTCAAAATGCAATGCATACTTAATCTCATGTAAGCCTAAAAAGGCCAGGACACATTCCTGGAGCACATCATTCATTTTCCGAGTCAAAGCCTGAAAGCTGTGCCGCATGGAGGCTGGAGCTGCAATGGAGCTTCAGGAAACACCAAAAAAATGAGGGCGGTGCATGAGGGCCCTGCCTCTTCACCGACCAGTATTAATTCCCCTGCTTGACACAGACAAATGTGAGGAAAGTGGAGGATGTATATATGAGGCAGGGCAGCTGAACAAACACCTGCGCCAAAGAATGCTGTGCACATCTGGGCACTGCTCTGTTGCTTGAGGAAACTGGAAAATGACGACAGGATCCCACACTTTATAGCATTGGAAGGGATGCATTCTGACATATTGTCTTCTAAAAGTTACTCAATGGACAGCTGTTGCTCACCCTCCGTTCAGCCTTGCTGTCGTCAACAAGTGTGGACAAAGTCTGCGGCACAAAATCATCAGTGATTTCCAGAATATGGCATACTGTACCAGTCTACAGGTGATGATTATCCTCAGCTGAGGATCGATTACTGATCGTGCATCACTGTCAACCAAGGGTAAAGCTTATGCTCCACCCTGCACTGGTGCCAGATTCTTGGAGGAAGCTGAAGACAGCATCTCATCCCGTGAATTTCTGGCACTTCAAAGGATGAATTCTGGCCCTCTTGTTCAACAATATTCATAATTGGGTCGCAACACTCACCTATGTGCACCAGGTGTACCTGGTGGCCGCTGGCGCTTCACTGCTTCAGCACCCACAAAATCAATTGATGGTTCCACTGCTTCACTGCTTCATAGATACTACTGTCCAGAATGCCTGGCTCAAGGAAAAACTGGCGTTGCATACCAGTAAGATGGAAGCTAAAACTTCCCAGCGATCCAAAAGCAATTTCTCAGAGGCAGTACAATTTGGCCCTAGAAGGAGCTCAAGAAAATCCAGGAAAATCCTGGAGCAATAAGCAACAAGTTTGCTTGCCTAATGCTGTGAAAGACTGGATGCAGCTTGAGGCTTTGCACATGTACAGAAGGGCAAAAATACAATCACAGGCAAAACATTCTTCTACTCACTGTCTTGCCTCTTTCCTCTGAGTGAGACAAGCTTCTTCTTGAGTGAGGCAAGCTCCTTCTTCAGCTCTTCGTTTTCAGTGCGCAAGTCAGCAGCATCATAAGAAATCTCCATCCCATTCTTGGATCCTCCAGCCTCAGCCCTCAAGCGACCTGCGTCGGCATCAATTCTCCTGGTGTACTCCTAAATGTCTTTTGCGACCCAGGCTGCACGTCTATGTTGGTGGCTGGTGAGTTGACAACCATGGCTGGAAATTGCACGGTCACCCCAATGTACCGAGTGATGGGAAGGTCGTGTTGGCACCCTCATAAAAGCCAGGATAGTTCCTGGAGCAAGTCAACCATTTCGCTTGCAGTGTGAGGCCCAGCCTAGTGCTATGAAAGACTGGATGCAGGTAGGGACTTTGTACATGTTTATAAGGGCAAAGAAGACAATGGTACAACAACCGGCACCCCATCCTGCTCCTTACCAGCTTGCGACCTCATTCTCGTTGATGCGAGAGCGTCTTATCGCCTTCCATTTCAAGAGCAGCGCTCAAGTCGGATTCAAGCTTCCTATAGGATTCCTTGATGGAATCCCTCCAGTCCCCTGCACGTCAGGTTGAGTTCACCTCCGGATCCATTGTTGAGGGGTGCACGGTCACCACGCTGTACCTGGTGATGGGAAGGTTGTATCGGCACCCTCAGCAAGCTGCAAGTCAGCTTGCCAAGCCACAAGCGCATCAAACTATATAACAATCTGTCAGCTGTCAAATGATCCCTCTGTGAAGAGTGCTCTCTGTCCAAAGACACCAATGACTTTTGCCTCTGGGCAAGCTGCCCTAAAGGCCACTCCTCGTCTTTTGAATTCAAGGCAATTGTAAATGGGTATCAACCTGAAGAGTTTTTCAAAAAGTTGAAAGTCGAGATACAGATGTGGCGTGTGAAGCCAGACAGGAGAGTGACATACTGATGCTTAAGTTCAACAAGACGCCCCAGGATGTGGCCGCGCCGACGCACAACAAAAAACTCCAGTACTCTTCCAGAAAGGTCCCAATTTTGGATCCCACAGTGACGAGATCAGTTGCCGTTGCTGCAGGTACCGAATGCAGCGGACTGTAGGCGCGGCTTCCGTGCCTATTGGGTGTGGGTTTCATCCGCAAAGGAACAGTGAGTTGCGTCTGCAAAGGTACAGTGTCAAACACACACAACAGCGTTTCCAGCTCACAAAGGCAGAGTGGACCAACACGCCCATTGCAATATGGCTGTTTCTCAATGCAACCAGCGTACTCCAGGCGCCCACTTGCAGCAAAAAAGATGAACAGGAAGAAAAATAGTACAGGCGTATAATGGACTGGCCACAACGTACCTTGTAGCTCCTGGGGAGCGTTTGGGAGTCGGTAAAGGAGATGCCCCTTACATTCATGATTCTTGCCTGCACTCTCTGACCTGCAAATTGGATTTTTGCAGAAGGAGGAGGTATTGCAGATTTTGCTCTCATCAAGCCAACTGGAGGGCTTCTGCAAAGTCAGGCTATAGCTAGCAATGGAAACAAATACGCAAGGGTGAAGTAAGCGGACATCAACTCCGCCTCATGCAAGGCAGGAAAATTGTTTATGACTCAGAGACTAGCTATAGGGATGGTGAGGTGCTCAAGCATCCTGCAAACCATGTCCCTTCATACCTCTCATGCTTTTCAGACACATCCCTTTTTATTCAGAAAGCAAATCAGGTCACTGCAACCACATCATGGTCAGAAACGCTGAGCTAACACGTTCCGACCAGAATTCTGCCTTCGGTATACCCCTGCCATGCTTGCTTTAGGGATACTATCTATCTAATCTATTCCTGACACCTGTGCGCAGATAGTGGCTGCTGGCGATTCGCAGCTTAAGAGCACCCACACAATAACATCACAAAGAGGTCTGCCTGCTTGTCATCACGTTACAGAAAAATGTGCAGAATGCCCAGCTCATGGATTAGCGTTGCATACCGAAATCAGGAAATTCAAAATTCCAAGAAACATGTTCTCCTAAATTTGTCCGAAAAGCTCAAGGGCAGCAACGATAATCCCTGAAACAAACTAACGATTACAGAATTGCTGGAGCATGATTCTTGAGGTTGATTTCCTGAAACATGACTTTCATTTCCGGGTGTGGATGATGTAACCAAGTCATCACCCTCGACTCCCCTTTAGCCCGCCAACGTCCACAGTTGATTCATTCAGTACAGCAGAATCAAATCGAGAGGCATTTGTTACCGGCAAAGTAAATCAAGATCTCCGCATCCTATCCCTGAGTGCGACCATTCTGCTCTGGCCAACATCTCAGCAGATCACTCTCAGCATGCTTGCTGAGCCCTCTGCTTGGTCACAACAACTCACACACACCCTCGGCCTCCTGTCCAGGCCGGCCCAGGAACTGCGGTCAATCTTTCGAGTCGTTGCCCGCGATGATGACGTTGATCTGCCCGAAGTTGCCCGGCTCCTCGCTCCAATGCAGGCCGCGGGCATCTACGTGCTCCTTAACGGCGGGCGCCAGACGTGCCACACCGCCGGCACTGTGCTTGCCCTTGCCGGTGACCACCTGGCAGTCCAGAATGATTCGTTGGCACAGGAGGTTCGTGCTGAGTGGCATGCAATTAAGAACGTAAGCATGCGCCTAAGGAATTGGCAGGCGGTGTGACTAGTAGCTTTGTGTTATATGCACAAACAAAGCTCTCTTCAAGCTTGAGATTCAAGCAAAGCTGGTTTGCCCGTATCCGACTTACAAGCTCTGGTATTCTATAGGAGCAGTCCCTGGATTTTTGTTAGGGGAATCGGAAACTGACCTGGATGACAAAGGTGGATGAGCTGAGCCCGGTGAGGCTGGTGATGTGCTTGTCCAGCTTTGCCACAGCTTCGTCCACGCTCATGCCATGCAGGTCCAGCTGCACACGCCAGAAGCTGAGGATGGTGGCTAGTGGGAACATCAAATCGCTGCTTGAATCGCTGCAGGGGTGGCACTCTTGCTCGGCTATCCAATCTTCGTGCAAAAGTCATCACTTACTGAACTCCTTGCTGTAAGGCTCAAGGCCATCGACATGGACCACAGGAAGGACAGGGTGCCACCTTGATCCTGTTGGTGACGTGCTGGTTGGAGAACTGGTAGGCCGTGTCGTTGCACTGCCTGCGGGACTCGTTGGCCAGCTGGGACTGCTCGTATGCCAGCTGCCGCAGCCAGGACGCGCTGTCCTTGGAGCCTGCAGAGCCGCCACCGTCTTTCACGCAATGCGACTTCCCGCGATGCTGCTCCAGTGTCTTTGGAAGGGTCAGCAGGCCAGCTCATGGAGTTTTGGCGGGGAATGGGGAAAGTTCACCCTTGCCAGGTCGCAAACTGTCTCTCCATGGCTGCATGTGAGAGGGCAAAGAGACACCTTTGTCCGTGTATCTTCACGACTTGAAAGATGACCGCGGGGTAAGGTGTTCATGCATACCCTTCTTCTCCATCTGCGCTGCTGCCTCGTTGTAGATCTGCTTGGCCCTGTGGTGGCGCTGCCACTTGACCCTGGCCGCCTCCTCCGCGGCGCGCAGGCGCTTGCGCTCTGCCACCGCGGTCTCGGCGCCGCTCATGGCCATGGCCACCGCTTCCGACGGGTCCTCCGCCTGCAGCAAACTGTCTGCCTGGATGCCACCTGCATGCACACTGTGGTCTGTGGCAATCTTGGGAGGCGGTTTCTGTGAATTCACCTGGCCAGTTGGGCTGATCGAGGTGCCAATGAAGCAAGCCACATAAGACATGAATGAATTTTGGTTTATCCGTTTGGGGATGGACAGCAATCTGCTTCTTTCATGTTGATATGGGTGCGGTCTAGTGAACCGGGCATGTAACTCGAGATCTGCGCTCCTTGTTTGTTACATCCTCAGAGTATGACTGCAGAAAACATCAGCGGCGTTCATCTCTGTGCCAGCTGCCAAGAGACGTTCCATTCAAAACCACTCTTTAACAATGGACGGGAGAAGGATACCAGCGGCCGTGGTGGCCAGCCGCGAGCGTGCCTCCCGTACCACCGCCGCCAGCCCCTCATCCCCGGACCCTGATTCCAAGGTGGAGCGTGCGCTGTTGCTTGCTGAACCCGAAACCCCAACCCCTACCGCCCCGGGCCGCCAGCCTGCCAGGGCATCCCTGCGGCCGGCTGCCGTCTCCTTGCGCCGGGTGAGCCCCAACTGGGCTAGCTGCCCAGGCGTGGCTGTGAGGGCGGTCATCTTCAGGAAGCCGAGTGCCTCCTCCAGGTCGCCGCCATAGTTCTGCAAGGAGCAGCAGGGGTTTTGGGCTGGAAGGGCTTCAAGGGGGGATGAAGAAAAGGTATGAGAAAGAAAAGTGTAATGTAGCAGGATTTTCAGGGTGGTTTGATCATTCACCAGCCCCGAGCATTCCGGCCAAGACTCCCAGGTAATCATAAGATATTATGTGATATACCAAGAGTTCAGGCCCTGCACACAGAGAAATTTGTGTTGTACCAAGATGCGAGAGCAAACATTACGTCGCCGTCTTGCAGTGTTCCGAATTTTAAAGGTCCATTAATCCTGCCCACGAGAAAGCGCTGTGCTAATTCCTGTGGAGCATTTCTGCAGATTGTGCTGATGGAGTGCAAAGAAGCAGCCCACCTTAAGGGTCATCTCAGCCACATGGAGATGGATGGAGGGAAAGACTGCAACAATGTCTTTCACACCCTGCACAAGCTCCTGGGCTGTAGGCTCCCTCTGCTCTGCATTCGGGAGTGAATGCGGCATAGGAGGCTCATCTGAGGGCTCTGGCTCCGCCTGCTGCGGATGAGCCCTGTAATTCCGCTGCTTCCTACGCTGCCTTGCCTGCAAAGCAGGATACTGGCTGAGTACATGTACGGGGCACAATGAAGGTAATATGAGCAAGGATATGAACAGCCTTCAATCGCGGCTGCTGCCTAAGAATGACCTCTACTGCATACTGGCATAAGCATCTTGGCCCCCTTTCCCCCGCCTTCCCTCCCCTCCCCTCTCCCCCTCCCAATCGCCACTTGCTAAGCTCGGCAGTGTGCGAAGAACTCTCAAAGGCGTCATGTGTGAATACGCATCACAAGTGAAGTTTCTCTCTGAACATGGAACAGAATTGTGTTGCTGTGCACTGCAGCGATGTGCTTTTTGCTAATTTTGCGCTCAAGAATTAACAGCCCTCGCTGAAGGTGGGAGGGGTGGATCAGGGACTTGCATCATAGCATCGAGAGAATGCGTAACAGCCGCAACTAACCTCGAATTTGGCCCAGTTCTTCTCCTGCGCAGTGAGCAGGGCAGAGCCTGGCAAGCTGTAGATCTGCTGGTGGCGGGATGCCTGTGCGCCTGTGTTTGAGGCCCCCTCCTGGCCCCTATGTTGCGCAGGGGTTGGCTTGGCAGCACCCCCCGCACCAGTCCACGCCATCATCATGCTCTCTACCAAATTGTCATAGTTGTCCTCATCATCACCTGCTTTGCGAATAATTATTTAGCTCATTCCTTGACTCGGCAGCAGTCAACTTCGCCCTCTGCACTCACATTCGGGCACTTGAAAGCATTCCTTGGCTGTGCACCGCAGTCCTTGCCATGCAAGACAATCTGTTGATACGTATTGACATGCACATCATCACTGCTGCTGAATGGACAAGCTTGGCGAGGTGTGAATGGGCATATCATGCAGGGGGAGAGAAAAGCTGCGTGCTTCCAGCCCACATTGCAGAAGGATGAACTGAAGGACAATGCAGCTGCACACATCTCCGCAAATCAAGAGAGGAATGCAGCATATTATACAGTGTCTTACTCGAGTCCGAAAAACCGACTCCGGGCCTGCCCATGGATTCAGCCTTATGGCCTTTGTCTTCGACCGATAAATCCAGTTCATCGTCCCCTGAGCCTCCATGGCTATCTCCAGGGATCGACACCCTGGGGTCTGCCAGTGTCTGTAACAGCTTCCCTCCTGTCCACCTGCAATCATTTCATGATTCGGGCTTTTGGGACCGATGAAGGAATGGTAAATCATTGGCCCATTGACCATACATACTGTGTGATTACGGCCCTCACCCAAATTTCCCGTCTTGGTCTCAGCTCAAGCGGTTTTTCTGGTTCCCCAGAGGATCCGGCAGCATATTTAAATTGAACACAAATCATACATTGGACCACAAAATTCGCACATCGTGGCTTCAGCAGGGATTCACATCTATATCATGAGCATTGTAGGACCTATTTAGTCACGTAATAAAAGAATTGATTGAAGGGAGTACCAAGGATCTCCAGTGATTTCGTCGTCTTCTTCGCTGATGCAGGATGTGGCAGCAGTGCCCGCGGGAGGCAATGCAGATGTTTCTGCCTGCAAAGTTGCAAGGTGAACCCTGAATTTTGATTCAGGACAGCATAAAAAGGGAGGCAATGCACTGTCTCACAGGAACATCTGGCATGTGCTTCCACATACAACCAGTCCCTGGGAAAGAGGAGGAAGGCGCACGCATGTCAATTTCATGGCAGAAGTTGTTCTTAAAAAACCTTTAACAATCTCTCAGGTGACGTCCTCTCCTCTGAACCGACCCTCCAAAAACCCCTACAACGTGCTTGCCAACAAAGGATGTGTGAAGTCGGTCGGCTGATAATCCCACCTGATCCTCTACAAGCCGGCCCGCCAGAGCCTCTGCTGCCTGTGTGACGGCAGGGGTGGGGCTCCTGGGGTTCTGCTCGATGAAGCTCACCATCTTCCTGCCCGCCCTCTTTACATTTTGGCTGCTTAACTTGTTTGCCTCTGCATCATCTGCCTGCACGTTGCCAGAAGCTCATCAGTCGCCTTGGCAGCAAATTGAGTAAGAGTTGTTGTGCGGCATTCTGAGGTATTAAGACGCCTTACCTCGGAATGAGGAGGTGGTTTTTATATTGTGATGCAGGCAGAGCTATTTTTAAAGCAGCTGAGCTAAACAGAGCCAAATGATCGACTCGGATTGGTGAAAGCAAGAAAAAATGCAGCAGAATACAAGTGTGTCATGCTATCGAGTCCTGCATGCGACAAAGAGGTAGGAGTCAATGGTTCCGCATCGCATTAAAGACACTGCACACCATATGGCAAGGCGTTGCTCACAACAAAGAGAGACGGGAGTGCAGACTTGAGATTCGCAACAGAGAAGCTCACCACTCCTCCAGTAAGAACTGCTACAGTAGAATCCAGCCCTCTGTTCCCACGCGTGTCCGGTGGAGAGGCCTCTTTGGGCTCCCCAAGGACGTCAAACACCCCCGAGAGGTCTCCTGGGGAAGTCAGGTCTGCCCCTGGGGGTTTGCTGACAGCCATAGGGGAGTCTGTGACGGTGCAGTTGTCCATGTACTGTTCCAGCCAGCCCAGGTCGTCTCCCAGGCTGGAAGCTTGTGGCTGGGCCTGAAATTCACAAGGGTGGATAACAAATGCGACGAGTGCTTGCGAGGCGTCCCTGGGGCCATGTTTCTTGCAGTCCTCCTGGCAGGGCTTGCAGGGCATGGCCATCGTACACTTTACACCAAGCATGTTATTTGAAATGTGCAACTGCTTTGAGCCAGACCGAAGTGCATTATCACACTCAGAGTTGTTCCTTGGGCTCAGAATTGAGAATCCCAGCAAGAGGCTGGATGTATACCTAGCAAGCAAAGCCCTGGCAAAACCTCTTCAGCAATTCATCATGTACCAGTAGGAAGTTGAGATTACCCCCCTACCCCCTTCGATCAGCAATACTTTGACTGATTTACATTAGTGGGCCACACACCTGTGTGACGACCTGCGGCTGGGCAGGAGCCTGAAGAATGGCAGCAGGGGGCTTTGCCGCAGCTGTGGGCTGCACCTCGGCCGGCTCTGCCCCCCGCTGCAGCAGCTTGACAGGCTGTTTCAGTGCTGGGGGAGGTGTGGATGCCTTTGTGAGCGGCGAACCAGGGGTCCAAAGCTTGGAGACGCCCTGCTTGCCTGGGCGCTGCTTTGGAAGTGGCTTGTTGCCTGCAGAATTCGTGACCATTTTGTAAAACGGCCTCATGATGAATATTCTGTGAGGCATCAGCATAATTTTGGCCAGCATGTCTGTCATTCAATCAAGAATCAAGGTAGACTAACATGCCTGCTTGGAATCCTGGGGATTGGGAGTCATGATCAGCACCATATGAATGCAGAAGAGAAGCAGCAGATATGAGGCATGCATGCCTGAAGATCGGATCTCTGCAGACCAATGAGAGGATGTTATCCAATCTTGTGCATTGGCAGCACCAGTCATAAAAGTGCTCGCCAATTTGCAGGATTCTGCAAGAACGAGTCACCTGTGGTTGATTCCTTTCTCAAGATTCCTTTAGCAGGCGCATCTGGCCTGGCTTTGCTCTTCCTAGACTTATTGCCTGCCACCACTGGTTCCGCCACCACTGGTTCCGCCTCAACTGCCGCAGGCTGTTCAGCAGCGGCCACATCCTTCTTTGCCAGCAGGTCGTCCCAAAACGCAGATTCCTGGTCTGCTGGGGGGCTGGACTTCAAATCTTCAAGCCCCTGCCGGACAATGCAAGGCTTTTCAAGTGGCAGAAGACTTTGGGGAGGAGCGCTGCACATAATTGTGCATTTCGACATCAAATGCGGTATAGAACTCTGCGCCACTGAGCTTGCACCTCATTGTCAACAACCATTAAATGACACGCTCTCCTGTTCCTGCCTCCACAGAGGCTTCAAATGGAAACAAGCTCTCCTCAGTATCCCTTCCACATCTGCCCTTGATTGTTGAGGGCATTTTCAACATTCGACCGTCCAGAAAGGTATGCTGCACCTGGTCAACGAGCTGATCTGCCAGCCCCCTGATCCTGGGCTGTCCGCATACCGCCGTCATTGGAGGGTGCACCGAGTTGCAATTATCGATTTTGACTGAGGGGGGTTCTTGGTGTGCATCTTGGCGTCCATTCTCTGGCTTCCTGCCTCCAAAGATGGGTGTGTCCAGCCCAGGAGGCGCCGCCAGATTGTCCTCGCCTGCCTCCTGTACGACAGCTCTGTGGATGCTGGCACAAGCACAAGAGCAGATGATACGGAAGCTGTGCAATGCTTGCTGTATGCAGTCTGATTACCCATTTCAGAATACAGGGCTGCAGGGCTCAAATCAGATTGGATACTGCATGTACGTCCAAAGCATCATGTGCTGTGCTGAGTTCTGTAATTGACCAATAAATCACCTACAGGTGCATTCCCAAATTTTAGCACAGACCTGCTGATGAGCCGAGACCTACCTGCCATGTGGCATGCAGCGCCGAACCAGGGGCGGCTGCCTTTCCGGGCTCGGCCTGTTGGTGGGCAATGTAGATGCAGGCTGTAGGCCACCAGCCTCGAGAATCCTTGTACCGCTGTATGCTCAGGAGTGCCGTGGTACATCCTGTCATAGTGCGGATGTAGTTGCTTTGCCATTGTATCGCCATTTGTACTTTTGGCTTTTCTGGGGAATAATTAAATGGAAAGTATCCTGGTGAATAGTGGTTGACTGAAAATTCTGCGCCGTCAGTACCTTTGATAGGTGTTGCAGTGAAAGTGGAACTGACTATTGAATGCCAATCACCATGCCTTCAGGAAGGCATGCAGATGTGGGTCTCAATCACATGTGACTGGTACCCTGAAAATGCAGCAGACAGTTGCACTACTCTGGCATGAGCTCTTGGGAACTCACCGGCAGCTGTAGACTTCTGTGCGGCAGCGTCCAACAAACAATCTTTCTTAGCAGGCCAAGCAGCTGAAGCCCCAAGCCTCTCTCCCTGCAACCCCTGTGTGGAGGCGTGGCTGACGCTTGCATCGCCAAGGGAGATGGGCAAAGGTAGGTTGACAGCTTGCTTGCCATGCGTTGCACTCCGAGCAGCAGGGGTAGGCGGTGCAGTTGCTAGTACTGATTTTCCTGTTGCTCTAAGCAGGCTCTCATGCCTGACAGACTCTGGGACTGCTGAAACGCCTAGAGAGCTCTCAAAGCTGGCCAACAGCTCTTCCAAGTCACTCATGCACTGGGTGACCTGGGAGTCATGGTCCACCTCTCGCCAGCAGGTAGGTTTGAAACTTCAGTAAAAGCTGATTGATGAACGGCCAAGTGGAAAAGTAAGAAGTGCGTTCTAAGTGGCAGAACACTATGAGATTGTCACCACTAAATTTTCAGCGACGGAAGTGATGGCAGCAATAAACAAACGCTGACAGCCTTGACAGGTTGAGATCAAGCGTCTGTTCGAGTTTCCGTTCTTTCCGAGGCGATTTTTTAATATTACACTTCTTATACAATCACGCGTAGGCTGAGCGATATACACGCACCTCAATCAATCCCTGCACACTGCTAAATGGAGGACGAAGTCAGTTCATCAGCGATGCACAGAAATCCAGCATTGATAGGTGAAGGGGTGGGGTCGTCTTCTCAACCGACGTGGCCTAGACCCTATCTCTTGCTTGCGATGATGGAGCCGCAGTCTGGCTTTCTCTCCTGACAAACGAGTAAATATGGATATGAAGAGCGTCATAGGATGCTCCCATCAGATCGCCCCTCGATCGGTGAGGGCTCATCAGCTGTCGCAGTAGTACTAGTGTAGTGTGAACTTTCATAGCTGGTGCTGAAGAAAATTTCCGAGCAGCAATATAGCATCTTCTAGACGATCATCCAATTATGTCTTCTCAATATGCAATTGGGACTTGCAGGGGCTGAGAGGAGACCGTAAGACTGCACATCCCACTACAAGGTTGGCCCTCAACCTCCAAAAACAGCCAACAAGCATTTCTCACATTCAATGAGATGAATGCTGCATATACAGGACTCAGGCACTCCACAGCAGGCGATCAAAAGGTACAACAGAGTCCTCACAATCCCTTTGTGTGAAAGCAGAGCTTCTAGGCCAGCTCTGCGCAACGTCGGGTGCAAAGCCGCAGCTGAACCTGCCACTCAGGACGAGGTCGCAGCTGCTGTGGAGGCAGACCCTTCCGTAGCGGCCGTGCCCTCAGACAGCAATGGCAAACCAGCGGCCGTGGCAGGCACCCCAACTTCCCAAACTAAAGGTGCCCAGATGTCCGCACAGCTCTTTATCCCTGCAGCACAGTGTCATGCCTTTAGCAGCAGGAACTGTAACACCATGCACACAATGGACTTCCAAGAGTCATCTGCCAATTTCTCATGTATCAAAGTGGGTGATGTCTGAAAAATTGGCACTTCTTGCAGCCCCCAGGGGACGGAGGGACCAGATCGCAAAGTACCAGCTGGATGATTTGAAGGTCGGGGAATGGTACGATGGTGTGGTGGTGAGGCCCCTTGCGCATTTGTTATGATTATGTTGGAAGGATCCCTTACCCTTACCTCACCAGCAGCTCCAGGCAGGATGTACTGAGCCTTTCCCAGCTGATCGAGCATATTTTGACTGCCTGCAGGCGAGCACGGCCTCTTACGGAGTGTTCTTCGACATTGCGGCCGGTAAAGCCGCCCTGTGCCACGTGTCACAGCTGGTGAGCTCCCTTCGCTGAATGACTATGGCAGGAGCTGGTGTGTCGAATTGAGGGTTGATTCAAGAGCTATACTGAGGCAGAGTATACAAGCAATTACATGACTTTGGAGGTGCACGGGTTCTAGCAATGAAGCCCATTCTGGCGCTCCCTTCAAAATCTTTCTCAAGAAAAGATTATGAATATGAGATCGTTTGACAGCTTTCTAGAGAAGGCCTCATGAAAGGCCAGCACAAGTGCCTTATGTGGAAGTAGCCATCCCAAGTCTACAATGCAGCAAGAGCGGGGGGATTTGTGAGCTTTGGCTGGTACGATGGAATAACCCTGGCACACAGACCTCTCTTCTCATCCCTACAGGCGGAGCAGTTCGTGAGTGATGCCACCACTTTCATCAGCCTGGGGGAGAAGCGGCGGGTGCGTGTCCTGTCCGTGGACGTCGCCAACAACCGAGTCAGCGTCTCCCTGCTGGAGCCCAATGTCAAGTCCAGCAGCCCGCGGAGGCCCCAGGGGGAGCAGGGCGGGGAGAGGCGCATTCGCAGCGATCGCCCCAGCGGTGGCAGGGGTGGGGACAGCGGGGGCAGGGGTGGAGGCAGGGGCGGTGGCAGGGGCAGGGGGGCCCGGAGCGAGGGTTTCGCTGCCAGTGGCCGCTCGCAAGGTGGGTTTCCAGCATGCACAACGGCTGAATTTCTGGGGGCAGCTGACATAGTGACAAGAGCATTGGCCAGGAGTGGACTGACACAACAGGGGTTGTCTCTTTCTTGTGCAAGTAGACTGAATGGTGGGTGAAAGAATGTGCGGTAAGAAGCCGCCCGCATGTGTTCTGCTTTGGAGTTGAAGGTCTAGTATTCCAGGGCACTGAGTGAGCAATGCAACTGCAGGCCTGCCCATGCCCAGCGTCAGCGTGGGAGACAAAGTCACGGCCAAGGTGAAGAGGATGGAGCGGTACGGCTTGTTCCTGAGCATAGAGGAGGGCAAGAAGGACGGCCTGATGACCCCCTTTAACATGGGCCTGGAGGGGCCCGCCACCGACTCCGGCTACACAATCGGGCAGGAGGTGGAGGTGCGCGCCTCCACTGGTTATTGCACTTCATCATTCTTGCTTTGCACCTGCACTTGGTGGTGGTGACTGAATGCAGAGGCTGCATGAGCCGGATTGTTTCTTGCCCCATGACACAATACATCAGCATCTCTGTGATCGTCCGGTTTCATCTTGCCAACCAAGATCACCAGCTAGACTGTGTAAGCCTGTACCATATCGCTGGAGGGAGTGTTGCTCAGTACAATCTGTCCTCTCCATCTCTTAAAAGCTATCCATTTTGGCGCAATGTCTTCTGGTGGGAGCGACTGTATTCGATGACGTCTTCCTGCAGGTCTGGGTGGCAGGCTTGGACGACGGCAAGATCGCCCTGAGCACCCTCTCCCCCGAGCAGCGCAAGGCGGACGAGGAAGCCGCCAAGGGCAAGGCGGGCGCCAGCGCAACGGCCAAGAGCAAGGGCCCCAAGGCCGAGAGCGGTCTATCGGCCATGGCCCTGGCCTTCCAGAACGTGGGACTCGCCAGGCCCAAGGCCCCCGAGGAATCCGAGTCCCAGGCTCCCAAGGAGGCCGAGCCTGCCCCGGTGGCCGAAGCTACCGTTTCCCAGCCCGAGGAGGCGGAGGAGCAGCCGTCTGCCCCGATCCCCGATGCCATCCCCGCCCCTGCGGCAGAGCAGGCCCCCAAGGGAGCCGAGGCGGCCCCGCTGGCTGCCGAGGCTGCCATCTCCCAGCCCGGGAAGAAGGAAGAGAAGGCTGCTCCTCCAGTCCCTGAGGCAGAGCCTGAGGCCCCGGCAGCCGCCGAGAAGCCGGAGGAGGTGCAGCTGGACCCCGAGGCCGTGCCCTCCGCCCAGGCCACTCCGGAGGTGCGCGAATCGAGGCTTTGTCCGTGTTGGCGACCAACCTGCCAAAAGCACAATACAAGGGAATCTGCCGTGTCGCCCTTTCGGTGGCCCCTTGGCCCATAAAAGCCCTTGGAGAGAAATCTATCACAGCTCAAAAGCATATACACACTGCTCCATAGGTCTGATGGAATCTTCAAAGAGATGGACCTTTCTGCAACAGCTGTGCATCAGTCAATGTTGTCGTGTTCACAATCAAGCAATATAACATAATCCGGCTCGGTCAAACCTGACCTGCCCCATGAGAGCATGATAATTCCCCCCTTCCCAAGTTATCATTCACAGGGTCTCGTCTCGAACAAAAACATTCCCCCTGCAGGAGGCAAAGGCAGAGCCAGCCAGCATGCCCCAGCCCGAGGAGGGCAAGGCAGACACCATCAGCGTGGAGGACTCCCTGGCCAACCTGCAGCCTGAGACCCCCGACAACAAAATCCACAGCGTGGAGCCCCCCAAGGAGGCTGACCTGCCTGAGGTGACCAGCCAGCCTCTGCTGACCACCTTGTTGTTTCAGCTGCATTTTGCATGCATTGGTCGCCTTCCCTGGAGTCTCGGCACCAGACATATGTTCGACACACGAGTCTGTAGCATCATTCTGGAAGAGTTCTTGCGGCATTCATTCCTCTGTATGACCTTGAAGGGAGGCCATGAAAGCTACACATGAGAACAACTCAAAGAAGCGCGGCTGAGCAGAGAGGGAGACGTTTCTGCGGAATTCAGATCAGATTCCCCACACGAGTTTCAAAGGTTGGGGCAGTATATACCCAGAAGCAGGTTTGCCACTGCTCATCTCTCGACTGAGAGTGTATACTTGCAACAGGTCGAGGCACCAAAGGCAAAGAAGACGGCCAAGGCGAAGAAGGAGAAGCCAGCGAGCATCGAGGAGGCGACGGTTGCAGAGCTTGCCAAGGAGCGCAGTGTCCCGGGCACGGAGGGCAGCCAGGACAAGCTCCCTGGTGCAGTGGAGGAGGCCACTGCCTCAGAACCCAGCAATGTATGCCCTTGATGTCCATCCCTGAGAACCAGCAGTGTCTGCCAATGATGGTCGTGAACCAGCCCTCTTACAGTCACTGGATTGCATCATACTGCACACCGACTTCCTCAACTGCAGTCTCAAGGCTTGACGATTGTGGTCCATGTCACCTGCCACATCTAATATAGTTTGGGGCTATGCTTGCATGCACAAGGTCAATGAGGGGGCCTTTGTTGGTCTCCCCAGCATGTTTGGAATATGTCCACAAACCTGAATGTACGGATTCTGGATGTCTGATTGTTATGAGCACATTGCCTGAAGCGGGGAGCAAAAATTCTCGTGGATAGCGTTCCTCTCAATTCCTATGAACTTTCTCTCTATCCGTCTCTGCTGTACAAGATGGAAAAGCTTGATCATGTACATGCATACGAAGAGGATTACACCAGCCCCATATAGAATCTCTCCTGAGGGACCAGTGGCCACGTTCTACCTTGCTCCTTTCAAATCTCAAATCTGGCGCAATCACATTGCGCAGAATGCCAAGGGCGCCACGGCAAGGCACACCCAACACTCTACTCTACTGGAGATGACATGCATTTTAGTATAACGCATAAAATATTGATCAATCTTCTCCCAATCGGCCACGGCGCGCCAAAGCCAGCAGCTATTGAACTCTCCACCACCTACAAAGCAAGCTCCGGATCATGCTTGCCTGCAGCCCGTTGAGGCAGCTGTTGAGTCCACCCAAGACGCGGCAGAAGAGGCAAAGGATGCTGTGGTGTAGGCCGCACAACCCGCTGTTGAAGCCGCGGAGCAAGCGACAGAGACTGTGCAGGAAGCCATCCCCTTGGCTTCGGAAGAGGGGGCACCAATTGAGGCCAGCAAGCCTGCAGGCAAAGCCAAGGCCTCCAAATCCAAGAAGGCTGACTCCGGCAAGGCTGCTGCTGCGCCGGTGGCTGCCGAGGGAGGCGCAGTCTCTGCCAAGGTGTCTCCCAGCATCCTTGCTTTGCTGGATTCAAGACTTCCCTGGGGAGAGATACGAGAGGACATGCCTGGCTCATGCAAAGTTTCATCATCGTCATCGATTTCAGAGTAGATGATCTCTGAAAAAAGCCACAGGAGGTGCTAGAGCCAGAAAGGATGGTGATGTGTGTGTGTGGGGTTGGGAGGATGGGGGGGGAGGGG
>QAXI01000413.1:426465-442373 GCA_004335615.1 Chloroidium sp. JM
ATCTGTCAGGCAGAGCCAGGTGACCAAGCCACGGTGAAGGTCTGAGCCCGAGAAGGAGGGGGGGGGGGCATGCGACAGCCATGCCACTTCTGACAGCATAAACGAACCCCGCTCATGGTGACAGCTACATGGGAAATAAAGCAGATCTCCATGCATTTTGAGTATGTCAGGGGGCTCGAAGATGTCGAGCTGGCATGGTGAGGGCGAATTGGCCTGACGGTGCGAGGCTGGCCGCAGATTGTGAAGGAGCTGCGGGAGAAGACGGGCGCGGGCATGATGGAATGCAAGAAGGCGCTGAAGGAGACGGGAGGTGACATGGATGAGGCAGTCACCTTCCTGCGCAAGAAGGGCCTGGCGGGGGCAGACAAGAAGGCCGGACGCATTGCCACCGAGGGGCTGGTGTCCTCCTACATCCACGCCGGGTCAGGGTGAGCCATGTCCCAAATCTACGCTCAATATTGCCAATCGTTTCTTGCATCCCATGCATGCTTTGACCTTTGAACCATCCCAGCGGACTTGTGCGGTCGCTCAAAGGTCCCATTTTGGCATTCCCTTGCCCCGCATCCGCCGTAAATTGTATCAAGTCGGAAAGCAAATGCTCTTCTGTTTCTTGCAAACCGCTCAGCAATGCACAGTACGTTTTGGTAGGCACACCAAGTGCAAATAGCTATCAGCCAACACCAGACACACGAAGGATTCCGGCTTGAAATTCTGTGCAAGGAGGCAGCCGAGCCTGCTGATTTCTGAATTTGTGTCGCAGGATTGGGGTGCTGATTGAGGTCAACTGCGAGACGGACTTCGTGGCACGGGGCGACATCTTCAAGGGCCTGTGCAGCGACCTGGCCATGCAGATCGCCGCCTTCGGGGACGTGGTGGCTGTGTCGGCGGACGAGATCGACCCGGCGGTGCTGGAGAAGGAGCGCGAAATCGAAATGGGCAAGGACGACATCCTCAGCAAGCCCGAGGACAAGAGGTGCGCCACCCGCTGCCTCTCCAAAAGGCTCATTCTTGCAATGGGTGGGGGTCAGAATGTGGCATCTGCCATGATGCAGAGCGGTGTGAGCCTTTGGTGTTGTTGCCTGCTGATGAGTAAGCTGAGAAACTATCCTACGATCCACCTGCTTGGTTTCAGTTGCTCTTTGCTGTTGACAGGCTGGTGTGGAAGCACAACAAGTGAGAAGGGGGTGGGGGAGAGATTCAGGTATAGGCAAGCAGTGCTCCGAGACAAAGTGAACCTTAATGAACTATTCAAGTCAGGAGGCAGGAGAGCCACAAAGCCGAACAATATCTCAGCAGGGGAGTTTCTGGTCTCAATCCAAGAATCGAATGCCTTGATTGCAGGGCCATGGTGGTGGAGGGTCGCATCGCCAAGAGCAAGAAGCGCATGTCGCTCATGGACCAGCCGTACATCAAGGACAACGCCAAGGACGTGCAGCAGGTGGTCAAGGAGACCATCGCGCAGCTGGGGGAGAACATCAAAGTGCGCCGCTTCGAGCGGTGAGGCACCCCCTCCTCTACCCTCGGGGGTGGCCCAAGACCTGCGCTGCTGCATGTGGCAGATGTGTTCAGGGTGGATTCAGACTCTTTGGAGCCGCAATGCCTCCCGATCAGCCCAGATCAGAGGGCTGAAAAGCTGGCTTGCAGTCGTCTCTGGAATGCATGTGAGGTATCAGAGTAGCAGATTGACACACAGTCTGAGACCACAAATCTTTCTCAAAGAGAAGATCATCAATTTTCACTCCTTGGCTCCCTGGTGAAGCACGTTGACCGGAGCAGCTGCGTGCAGGTACGTGCTAGGGGAGGGGGTGCAGAAGAAGACGGCCAACCTGGCGAAGGAGGTCGAGGAGCAGAAGGCCAAGATGAAGGAGGAGGCTGAGGCAAGGGCGGCAGAGCCCAAGGAGGAGGTGCCGGCGGAGCCCTCGGATGAGAAGGTGGCCGCCTTCAAGGTGCGCCCGGTCCCATTCCTGGCCTTGCGTCTCCAGTCCTGGGCACCTGTTATCATTTTTGGCCCACCAAGAAGGATGCTTGTTCGGCAATTCCCTCGTTCCCGAGCGAACGGGAAGATATTCGGGGAAGGGCAGAAGTCACACGTCCAGACCTTGGTCGATTGATTCACACAATGCATGTTGGTGCTTGTGGAGAGCTGTGGGATCTCGGACCATCGCATGGGATACTGGACCGCGCGCCTCACAGTCGCTCGTGCATCTGAGATTCCACTCCTGTCTAAGAATGCGACAAAGAAAACACGGGGGACATTGGCTGGAGGTACAGGCCAGCAATTGGAAGCGGTTCAGCCTCGGGCAAACATGCTTTGTGCAGATTGGCTCACTACCACAGCGCAAAAAGTGTGAAACACACAGGCCATAAGAGTTGAGGTGCTTCAAGGGTGCTCCTCCTTGACCGCAAGCCTGGACAACCCTGACATGAATGAACGAAAAACACTGTCTCCCTGAGTGGTGGAGCAATGCTTCGCGTTTAGACCCAAAAGATCTGGTGCGCCCCGGAACCGACGAGCCTCCGGGTGGCAGGTGGATGCCAAGGCGGTGTCCGAGCTGCGCAAGGCCAGCGGGGCCGGCATGATGGACTGCAAGCGCGCCCTGGCGGCCAACGACGGGGACCTGGAGAAGTCCAAGGACTACCTGCGGAAGAAGGGCCTGGCCTCTGCGGACAAGAAGGCCGGCAGGGTCGCCTCGGAGGGAGTGGTGGCCTCTTACATCCACGGCTCCAGGTACCACTCATGACATTCGGAGCCACCTGCTGCCCGCCTGCTGGCCTGGGTGGTCCCTGGAGAATTCCCTGCAATCACGGGAATACGGCCGGAAAATCCTTTCCCCAGGACTTGCTGTCCTTGTACCAGAGCTCTTTTGCATTATGGAGGCAGAAGACACGCGTTGACGCTGGGCCTGCTGTTCTTTCCTTGCGTTGCAAAAGATTGGCTGCAGAACAATGCTGGTTCCCCAAATCCAATCAGGTCGGCCCTACCGGCATTCTGCAGCCACAACTTTGGATGGTCGTTCACTTCTGAGGATGAACTGCAGGCTGGGCATCCTGGTGGAGGTGAATTGCGAGACCGATTTCGTGGCCAAAGGGGATGTCTTTCAAACCCTGGCAGCAGACATGGCCATGCAGCTGGCTTCAAACGCACAGGTGCAGAGCTCTTGTGCCTACGAGTGTTGTAACCTATTCCTGGCTACCTGAACAGTAGCTGCAGGTGGTAATGCATATCTTGGTGACCATCTTGTGCGAGGAGGACCTTCTGATTTGGCTGGTCGGATCCTCTCAAGCAGACATGGCATGCAATGTAGCAATCGGCGGTTATTGAAAGTAACGCTCAGACTGACTTTTGGCCGTGATTCCCAGGTGGAGGCCATCTCCAAGGACGAGTTCCCCCAGGAGAACCTGGAGAAGGAGCGCCAGGTGGCACTGCAGATGGAAGATATCCAGAGCAAACCGGAGAACATTAGGTGTGGCCATGTCAACTTGGTCCTGATGCACAATCTGAAAACTATCCAGAATGATGAAGATTCCAATCCAAAGTGCAAGCAGCACATCGGCGATAAGTTCCTCAAGGAGCCAGCTTGAAGGCAGCAGTACCAGTGGCTTACCTGTACCCGCAAAGAGTTTGCCTTGGCTAATGTTATCTAGTCTCACGTGATGGTTTCCTGAATTTTGTGAAGGAATCGATGAAAAGCTTTCAGGTCTTGTGTTGGATGAATGGAATACATGCCTTTGGTGCTTGCTGGCCATGCAAGTGTGGATCTTGAGCGCGCTGCTGCCATGCAGAGAGAAGATTGTGGATGGTCGGCTGAGCAAATTTGCAGCTGAGAGGTCTCTGCTAGAGCAGCCTTTCATCAAGGACCCCAAAATCTCCGTTGGCCAGCACATTAAATCGACCATTGCCAAGCTGGGTGAGCTCTCCCCCCCGTCCCTTGTCATCATCAGTATAAGCAATCCCTTTGCTGTGGGGGCCATGTCCCTTGTGCTGTCTGAATTGGAGTCAGGAATTTGGCTACGTGGGGAAAGGGTTGGGGGTGGGGGGGGGGGTAAATTGCCTGTTCCCGGACATCGTCGCTGGTGGAATTGAGCAGCTGCACAAAGACGGGCACGGCGTTGTGCTTCACGACCACCTGTGTGTGGATGGACGTGCCAGAAGCCACGTTTGTCAGAGCCCAGGCCGCCTCAAACTGCACGCCAAGTCAGACACATCAGCACAAATCGGAGGTCGGGGGGCATGCAAACCCAGTTCAATTGACAAGGGTTGCCGTCCGATCCTTGCCACTCCAATCCTTCCCACCGAGAGATGCAGAGCCTGGATTCACCTGGAGCTGAGGCTGGTCAGAGCGGCTCAGAAACTGCACAAATCTGGGGATGACATTCTGGGCAATGACTTCTTCGATGGGAGGGTTCCGCTCTGCAAGCCAGAATGTCAGGGTGAGCCAAACTTGGCATGTGCCAAGCTAAAGAGCAAAGCTTGTGCAACTTGCTGGCAAAGGCAGTGCTGACAGCTTGATTATGCACTATGAGAAATTGGTACAACCAAGGGTGTGGGCATGCGTCCACGTTGCAAAGTGCAAGCAAAGGATTTTACTCTCAATATAACGCCCAGCAATAAAATATCATTTTGTAAAGATGCTGCATGCACATACCTATTGAGAGGAGCTTTCTGAACTGGGTGGTGGCTTCCAGCTGCTGTTCAGGGTCCTCACTGTAGACCATTTGCACCATAGCAGGCAGATTTTCGAGCTGCACAAATACACCTGCTGAGAGAAAGCGCCAGTGCACTAAGCTTATCTCGCGAAAGAGCAAACAACCCACAGGGATGCTGGTAATTCGTTGCCCCACCAAAGGCACCTGCAGGACTTCATGTCCAGACTTCAGGGAAGGGAAAGATAACATCAGGGGAGTATCACCTATGGATGGAATACCTTCGTTCACAAGCGCGATTGACTTCATGATCAGTGATATACCTTCTGCTGCACCACTGCATTGCTCCTATTGGACTCCTCGATTCCCCCTACAGCGGCACCCGTATTTGTTGCTCGCTTCTTCTGCAAGCCCTCATCACGCTTGGCCTTGCGAAGTTCGATAATATTGTCCTCCCGCTTCCTTCTCGCATCGTCTGCATCAATGGTCTTCTTGAAGCCCTTCTTTCGCCTCTCTGTGTTCGAGTTTGCCCGTGCGCTCATGGCTGCTACTATTTCCTGCTTTGTTCTTGCAAATAGTGTCTCTCTGCAGTCAGGATGGCCAGGCTGTGGGCGGAACCGGTTCTGCCAGGGGGAGGGAGCAAAGCAAATTTGAAAATGCAAAACTTGTTGTGTCCACATTGTAGCTGCACAAAGGAATCGTGAAGAGCCATGGTGCCTCAAATAAATATCCTGCATTTTATCTTGACCACTGAATCCTCTGCCTCAGTCTCGAGTCTTGTGTGCAGCAGCGGAATGCGAGTTGGCAGGCTGGGACCCTCGAGCTGTAGGCCTTGCAGGGTGCAGCACCAGATGTAAGCCTTACAGTTTATGGTGTCTGCTCATGGTGTCTGCTCACCAGGCACTGTTACCGAACAATGTAAAGCTACTGACCTCACGCAGAAAATTCTTTGCACCCAGGTTGCCGGTTTCAAAATCCTTGCTGGTATGGAAGGTTGCCATAGATGCACCATTCCATCATGAAGACAGTGTGTCAAATAATGCCGGTACTTTTCTTATCATGAGCGGGCATGCACAGCCCATTACATCACCAGACATTCCTGATATAGCCTATACATGTTGGGCAAATCGTCTCAGAACTTGTACGTGATCGATTGCTTGTGACAGGTCAAGCTTCGGCTGGTAATTGCAGGTATACGAAGCAAGCAGTCACGATACAAAAATTAATTGCTTGCATTGCAGCCAATATTAGGGGATAGGAAATCACAACATTGAAAAGATTTGGCATACAATGTATACAAGACTGCATTGTCCCATTGATGTCACAGTGTGGGGACATGTACCTCAAACAAACATTTAGTAGTCTGTCCAAGGGAGACTGGGTATTGTATATTCGGCTGTCTCCTCTGGTTATGACAGGAATATCCTGCTGTCATTGATAAAAATGCACACATAGAGCAAGCTTCCATCTATGAGTGCACTGACACCTCAAGGGGAGTAGAGATTCCGCCATGACCACAAAGGGATAACCAAAATTTGGAAAGATCCATGCCCCCAGGAAACATGCCGCAAAGACTGTTGAAGTCTTGCCCTCAAAATTAAATGATCCCGACCTTTTGCTTCTGGGACAGACCAGCATTAGCCCTCGCACAGTAATCCACGTGCAATGGCACCGAAGAATCAGATGTCTGGCGTTTTAAAGCGCTTTCTTTGCCATGTCGAGGTTTTTAGCATGGTAGATGAGAAGACTTGTATAATGCAATTTGGCAGCGATTGCTTTACAATACTCACAAAGCATTCTGCCTCTCTGGAGCAGTACAGCACACATCGGTTCTTACCCGTTCCACCGGCACTCAATTGCTGAAAAGAGACTGGCGATCCTCTCTCAGACTTGCCTCTCCTTGCTGTGCTGGTGCTGCTTGGCAATGCCAAACAGGCGTAGTTGTAAAATATGCACAGCTTGCAACGTCTAGCTAAGTCGTGGGTCTTTTTTCAAACATTACAAAAGAGACCTTGCATCTTATTCATAGCCTTTCTGAGCAACACGAAGGAGGAGATCGACTTGCCATGCACGAAACCATCGGCCGAAAGCAGCTGGCAAATCACAGCGGTACATTTACATGTGGTAAGGGCGTCTTCGAGATGTTGTCTTCGCCGAAATCTTGAGACAGCCAGCGTTCATTTATAAGGGTTTGATCAGGGGGACGCTGCCTCTCCCAAGGGGCAATTTGATGTTGACGAAGGAGTAGAAGTTTGCGCACCCACTTCGAAGCGGACAGTATCCCAGCATCTGCTCGCCACTGGATTCATAGAACGAGTTTGAAGTGCGCTAGCGGATGCCCTTGCTGAATTTTGGCTCCTCGGGACGCGCGTAGCAAGTCTTCTAGTTCATAAACATTTCATCTTTTATCTACTGGACGTAGCATGTGCTATCATTGGCAGCTGGATTGATTGGCGAAGAATTTGAACGTGCTTCGCGCTGATGGCCTCTACACTCGCGTCTCAAGCTGTCGTTGACTCTCTGTCTAGCAAGAGACCCGGGGAGCATGCCATTCACAGTGTATCTACGGGACAGGCAATGACACTTCCCTGCTCTGCCAGATCAACCTGCATGGCAATTCTCCTTACAGTTCCCAGTCTCGTGTGAATGATCACCACTGCTTGAAGGTCGCAAGCGAAGATCTCTGAAGATGGCAAGGCATACAGCATTACGGGAGAAAACCAACAGCCGTTTGAAAGGCTTGCCTTCTGACGCAAGCTCCAAGCCACTTTACAGCGATATTTAAACGTGCAGGCAGCTGTTGCACTGGCCTACCTGCTTTTTCTATGCCTCTGGCTCTATGCAGAAATCCTGGAAAGGACCAAGAGGTACAATTCATGCCCCAAATTTCTTGCATGTGTGGGGGTACCCGCCCAAATGATCCCCTCTCGATTCAACATCCAAAATTGGCTGACACTTCATTCAGGGCTTGTGAGACGTTGTCCAGCAGCTTACACACCGCCCAGGAGCGCTTGGCTTTTGAGCCACCTCTCGACCATGATATGTGCGACTGTGCGACTCTAAGCTTTGAAAAATGGTTCCATCCATGGTGCAGGAAGCAATACGGGAAAGTGGACGCCGAGGACGAAGACTTGGAGATTCAGGGAGGCACCAATTCCGTCCCGCTAGCAGAAGGCAGCCCGGGGAGCCTTAGCGCTCCCAGGGAGGCTGCTGAAGAGTACCCATACCGCAGCAGCGGCTTTGTGAGGTAAAGTGACAATGCCAAGGGATAATTCGGAAAGGTCTTTTTAGAATTGGAATCACTGTGGTCCCTTAAAGTCAAAAGATCTTTACGAACAAAAAGTCATGAATGACCTTGACTGAGACACACCCTGCAGGGTGCTTGCGTGCGACAGGCAGGCAGTGCTGGCACACAGAGAGAACTTGAGAGCAGCGTAAGACCCATCTCGATGCCTACCATGCTTCTCTCAGACTTGCTCTTGCAGCGCAGCTACGGCAACACTCCCATGCAAGCTGTTGACGACCATAACCACAGTCATTGCACCGCTGAACATGCCGTGTCATATGTTCTCGGGGGGCATGCATGACGTTGATGCTTGCAGGGTGGAATTTGGCACGATCCTGCTGTGGTACTACCTTGCAGACAGAACGACCGTTTTCCCTCAGGGCATCAAGGTGCGAATTCCCTCCTTTCCTGTACACCGAATCGGTATGCACCTTGCACCCTCATTGCTGCTGAAGTCCCTGTCTTAAATGTACGACTGCTGCGCAGAGCTACAGCAGAGATGTTCTGGCGTTCCTCTTCTTGGTGCTCACCTTGGTGGCACTCATCACCTCCCGCAACAGGGTGAAAGCTCCGCTTTTGCTGAATCGCAAGCAGACGGAGGAATGGAAGGGCTGGATGCAGGTGAGCAACACTCCAGCTCCCTCACCAGACGATCTCCTGAGGCAATTACAGCCAGAAAATGAATGCCTGGACATTTGAAACTTTGTCTACAGTTCCAATGATCTTAAATGCATTACAATAGCAGCAAAGCACCTACAAGGCTTGGAGAGGAGACAATTCGGTTCACTGGTTGCAGGTCCTTTTTCTGCTGTACCACTACTACGAGGCGCGGGAGGTCTACAACGCAATCCGGGTCTTCATTGCCGGCTATGTGTGGATGACTGGTTTTGGAAATTTCAGCTACTATTACAAGACCGGCAACTACAGCTTCTCCAGGTACACCGCGAAAGGCTGGCCTGTCAGTGGAAGCATGTACATCATGGGATTGTGTACAAGAAGAAAAGACGAGACAATGTGCATTCTAGTGACACATACAAGATCCCAATCTACATTCCATGGTGCTTTGCAGGTTTTGCCAGATGATGTGGCGGCTAAACTTCCTGGTCACCATGACATGCATCGTGCTGCAAAACAGCTACATGCTGTACTACATCTGCCCCATGCACACGCTGTTCACCATCATGGTGTACGCCATCCTGGGGCTGGGCTCCAAGTTCAACTCCACCCACGTTGGGATTGTAGCCAAGTGAGTCATCTTCACGTGCTGCCTGGGAGGCTTTTCTTGCGACCCACATGGGCACACGCAGTTGACGTGTGTGCAGGGGCTGGAGTGGAAAGGGAAAGCAGGCTATCTGCGTAGATGCCTGATGATTGTATGGGGATGTGTCTGCAGGATTCTGATCTCATTCGCGGTCGTGTTCCTGTTCTGGGACGTGAAGATAGTCTTCTACGCCCTCTGGCGGCCGTTCACCTTCATCATGGGCTACTCCGACCCACGCAAACCCACCGACGACAAGCTCAAAGGTACAGACTGGCATTGCCTGCCCTTGAATGGTTTTTGTCTTTGCGCCATGCAGATCTGACAGTGGTCAGGTCACCTGCAGGGTTTGACAGCCGCATCTGACAATTGCTCAAATCTCACAACCTCCGTGCAATACTTCTATACCTATCAGATTACTCAGTGGCCATTTTTCTGTGAGCGGAGGGTTTGTGGAACATTTCTCACAATTGCCAATGCTCGACATCTTTATTGCAGAATGGTACTTCCGAAGCTCCCTGGACCGCTATGTCTGGATCCATGGCATGATATGCGCGTACTGCCACCCCTGGGCAGAGGGATGCCTGCAGCGCATTGACAAGTTCTCCAAGGCCAGGAGGGTGGCCGTGCGGGGCATCATCGCTGCAGGTCTTTCCTTCTCCCTTTGATGCTGGCATTTCAGCTCTATCTGTCGTGTTTGCATCCCGACTATCAAGCCACTTCAATCTGGCGGTTGTGAGGGAGGGTCTTGAGTCATGCAAGAGCCTGCTGCATGGGAGGGAATGCCTGGCTAGCTA
This sequence comes from Chloroidium sp. JM, assembly GCA_004335615.1. Taxonomy (NCBI): domain Eukaryota; kingdom Viridiplantae; phylum Chlorophyta; class Trebouxiophyceae; order Watanabeales; family Watanabeaceae; genus Chloroidium; species Chloroidium sp. JM. The sequence continues at coordinate 436,451 of QAXI01000413.1, forward strand.
GTGCCCTGCAAGGCCATCAGCACACAGAGCAAGCCCGGCTCGGAATTACGACACAGCTACCAATTGTCTCTTGCAGATGGACACATGTCAAAGCCATTAAAAGAGTAGGTACATTTTTACATCATGTGCAGTGGCGTCCCTGGTGCTGGTCATCTGGTACCAGAACGTCTATGTGCTGCCCAAGGTCGAGTACAACAGACTGCATCCCTACACCAGGTCAGCACCGTCAAGCCATGAATGTTCTGCTTCTGATCAATCACACCCTTGCAAGCAGGCAGGACAAGCACCTCAGTGCCTCTCTGTTTTGTGCCTCTCGTCTGTGCGTTCCAGTGAGGACGTGCATCAGAATTGATCTCCTGGTCCCTTTGCATGAGATGTCTGGGACCTCAGGCGTGCCTGCATTCCGCAGTTGGATCCCCATCACAGTGTGGATCGTGCTGCGCAACCTGACGCCCTCGATGCGCACTGTGAGCCTGGGGCTGTACGGCTGGCTGGGGTGCATCACGCTGGAGACATACGTGAGCCAGTTCCACACCTGGCTGGCCACGGGCATCCCCGACGGCCAGCCCAAGATGCTCCTGGCCTTCTTCCCCGCGGAGTACCCGCTGCTCAATTTTGCAGGAACCACGGCAGGTCGGGCTTCGAGCGCTGTCATGCCCCTCACTGCAAACCCCAAATGCTTGTCTGAGACCATTCCCTCTGAACCTGACGCTGCACAAACGCACGATGCGAAATGTGTCATCTGAAAGAGAAAGAAACGTGAATATTGCATGCGTAATGGGACAGCGGTCTGAATGCTGACATGCTGCTGTGTGCTGCAGTCTACGTGTTCGTCTCGTACCGCCTGTTCATCCTGACGGGGACCCTGAAGGACGTGGTGGTGCCCAACAAGACCGGCAAGGAGATGGTGCGCAACTTCGTCACCCTGGCCACCTTTGTTGCCGTGCTGTTCCTGGCTGGCAGGCTCGTCATCGCCATCACCGGCCTCACAGACCTGCCCAAAACCTATGTGGGGGCGGTCACCCAGCATTTTGACCCCTAGACCCCACCCACCCATGTTGTGCACGTGACAGTCCAAGCTGTGCTATTATTCGAGAATGGCCGCTGCTCGTCGGTGCGCATGATTTGAAACCCAGGCAGTATGAGACAAGTATGGCCTGTATCGATGCAGACACTAAACATAAGGTGGAGGCCCGAGGTGCCTTGAGAGTCAACAGGTGATGTAGACAAGTGGGGCTTGAAGCGCAGTTTATGTGTGCGTGCTTTGGACTGCATATGGCTGCTTTTTAGAGTGTGGCTCCTGCTCCATTTTCCAAGAAGGCCTGACTACAGAGTCTCATCAGAAACTTCTGTCAAGGGAAGGAAACTGTACCTGCAAGCAAAGATTCCGTGATTTCCATCATGAGCCATTCTCAGTCGGCTTCCACTGAGTCATCCCCAGGCCGTGGCAAGGGCTTTCTGGAGCGGCCGCCCTCCTCAAGGAGAGACCAGGGTGTGGAGAGGGGGGGGGGGGTAAAAATGCAACTGTTGATTCTGAACGGAATTGCAGCCTCGGAATTTTGTAGATCGCACGAGGATGAATGCCTCAGGATCAGCTCCAAACGCATTTATCCCACCCTTCGTTGGGCATGACCTGGGAAGGGTTGCACCCAGGCGGCTTTCTGCGTTTGCTGTGTCTCAACTACGCCTTGAGCTCAGTCCTTCGATAGCTGCTGGCACATTTGGCATTCGTGGGGAGCTCAATGATGAAATACCAAGTACCAGTGGTAGAGCACCGATAGAGGCTACTTACATCGACTTTCCGGCCAGACAATCCACGGAATGGTCCAAGGAAAAGCCGACCATGGTCAGAGTGAGGCTGAGTGTACATTATAGGGTCCACAGTCGCCAGATGCTGTGCATAGGAGGGAGCCAGATACCCTTTGGGTGGAGCTTTCTCTCCATAGCAAAGGTCCCTATGGAGTGGACTCCAGCAGATGTTTGGACCACAGAGGTAGGCCCTCTTTGACTTCAAGGCAGTGCATGCAGTGGAAGTGCAGTGAACTGAGGCAATTTATGCAACCCAGTCAGGGCTCAGGGCACACATCGCCTCCTCCAGCCTGAACCTTGACTCCCAAATCGCAGTTCATAGCTGTACACCCCACTGGTCCAGGATCAGAGTGCCTCTGACAGGTCGTTTGCCACATGCCACATACGAAGAGTGACTTGTTTGCAGGTAGAACTACCAGCAGGCACCAGGATAGAGTACAAGTATGTCATCTTAGAGGAACAGGTGAGGCTCAAGAAGCGTTGGCTGAGGAGGACTTGTTAGTGATCCTGTACTCCAAGCTGGCGGTCTGTGATGGCGTGATGCATGCTGTCTTTCGGTGCAGGATTGGACGCAGCAAGTGAGTGAAGACGCCGAGGGGGTGGTCACATTCACCTACAGGCACGCTCCGTCCCCCTGGCAACGCTGCACCTTTTGGCAGTCCGCCTACAATGCTGGCCCATTCGTTGGCGATCAGAATATTTCCTCCTTGTTAGGCCCTGCCATGGTGAGAGGCACAGCAGCGAGATGTCAGGGTGGCCTGCAGGACACAGCCGGAAGGTCCCCCGGACGTGCAGCAGATCCAAAAGCAGATGGCTATCGTGGCCTGGCAGCCTGGACCCAACCGCTACGTCCAAGTGCCATCCCAGGCACGGCTCACAGCACGATTTTGGATTGTCGAGGAGGGCTGAAGTCTTACTCCAATTCGCATCCAAGTGCATGCTGCTCTGAGACATAGAGCGATGTGAGTGATCCTCCTCTGAAGGGTGGAGTTTAGGTCAACCTACAACTGCCATGCAGAGCAATGTTCAGGCTCCATGTCCTTTGACACATTGAAGATGTGCGTCCAGAGTTCGATGCTTGCAGGAGGAGCTGGACAGCCTGCAACCAGGGGAGATCAGGGAAAGGGAGCCTGCCAGACCGCCCAGTCCCACCACAGCCTCCCGAAGCTACGGCCAGCAGGCCATGGGGGGCAGCCCGGGGGATTCCTCCCTGCCCCTGCTGGCTCGCGTGGCCATCAGCATGCGCAACCAGCGCAACCCGGAAGGCGGTGGCGGGGACGGGGAGGAGAAGGACGAGTTTGCAGGCACCTGGGAGAACCTGTCGCTGGATTCCAATGGAGTACCCTTGCTGGTGCGGCGAGACGTGTGGGGGCTGCATCGCGAGAACAAAGGCATCCGATTCGGCAACAAACGAGACCTTGGGCCCTCGTGAAGGCCTGGTTTGTACGCTCTGTAGACTGTGCTGCCTTGAGGTATGTGTACATCACCAGATTACCAAGGAGTCGATGTTTGTGTGAATTGTGTTATGTAGCAGCACGATTGCTTTCCTGGCTTTGCTAACCTATTTTTTGTGACGAGGTCTCTTTTACGTCAGCCAGACTTGTGGGAGGCATGTGCAAATTTCAGATCCCCGATCTGAGTGTTGCACTGCATGCTGTGTTGCTGTTTGCAAAACAGTCATGTCAGGACTCATCCAAGTGAGTCTGCTAACTGGTCCTGTTGTTGTCTTAGACTTGATATCATGACGCCGACTTTAGAGATGCTGCAAAACCTCGTTATCCTCTCCATTGCTCCATAACTTGATCCTCAAAACTGGCAGTGAACTGCTCAACTGCCCAAGTTCTGATATGCCATCACCGCTCAGATTCTCAATAAGGGCTTGGACAGGCAGGTCCTGCCTGCCTACTCCGAGCGCTTGTTGCTGAATCCACAGCTTATTCATCCTTCTCAAACCTCTCCGCCTTCTGTACATGATCAGTGTCTCAACTCACAACTCAAATCTACAAGTGAGGACGCGCAGGCAGCGGCTCTCCCAGGTGGCCATCAAACCCAGCGTCCCCCAAGTCCTCCGTGTTGGCTTTGTCTGCTGACTTGGCCTGGTACGTGAAGAGCACGTTCTCTGGAAACTTGTGCGTCGCTCGCTGGACCACGGTGGAGAAGATCTCCGGCCTGAGCTGGCACCATGTTGGCTGCTTCAGGCTCTCTAGCTGCAGACCACCCTTCAAGCGGATGCTGCGGGTGATGTTGTACCAACGCTCGTCGCACACATACCTGCAGGCAAACAGCAGCAGCTCAGGGGCTTGACCAAAGAACTGTAGAGATAGCTCCAGCACTGATTCAGCCAGGCAATCGTTTAGTTTGTGCATTGTATGCGCTATGCATCTGGTCGGCAAGTGCGTGGGTGAGGATCTGTGATGCATACCCAGAGTGGCTGACATGGGTGTAGCCCCACTCATACACCTGCTCCAGCAGCCGCACTGCCCCTCCCTCGTACCCCGCCTCCTCCATGGCATGCGGGTGCAGCTCCACTATGATTGCTCCGGGTTTACACCGCTTCACCATCTCCTGCGACACCTCACGCATCTTCAGACACTGTCTGCTGCCTTATGGCGTTAAACGGTGTTATCGCTCCACCACAGGCGCATGTAAACATCCGTACAATTTGGAAGAATTGCTGGATCTGGAAACACCACCTTGTGCCATCCACTGAGTATGCTGATTTGACCACCTCAACCCCCTACGAACTGGCCTGGCAACGTCTGATTAAAGATCTGTAGCTGCAGCCATTCTTGACATTGAGTCTGTCAGCACATCGTGGCAGACTGCTTTTCACTGTATGCAACCCTCACATGACGGCCGCCCTCACCTGCATGCCCTGCAGGATCCAGCCCTCCCAGCCGGTTGCGCTGATGCGAACCGCCCCCACCTCCACATCCGGCGCTACCAGCGCCCCCCCCGGCCGCCGCAAAGCCCTGCGCTGGCAACCCTGCCACGGGGTGTGCACACCGGGGTGGCCGTAGCCCCTCTGCCTATCCACTTCTAATACCCTGCTGCCCAAATCATCGGCTTCCATGTCCATGCACATCTCTGCCTCCTCATGCCCAAGCGCCACCTGCAAAGTTGAAATACGTGCCCTCGGCGACTGAGAACACGGCTGCGATGTATCCTTGTCTCGACTTGCCTGCCCTGGGTAAACCGGGGAAATGAGGGCTCCAAAAAGTCTTTTCATCCACACAAGACAAGCCTTGCAACCAGCGCAAGGAACATGCTTCGAAGGGACAGTCCTCCTTGCTGCCGCTTCCCGAAAATGCCAAGCATGGAGAGAGGGGGAGGGGGGAGGGACAATTTACACCTGGTGGACCTTGATGAGGGGCTCAAAGCCGTTATAAGCAATGCTGGCTCGGAAGGACTGCAGGCTCTTCTCCGCCATCTCAAAGGCGATCACGGAGTGTCCCCTGGCCGCGGCAGCAAGCGAGAACAAGCCTATGCCAGCCCCAATGTCCACCAGTACCTGCGCACATGCCCATCTTTGCAGCGTGAATATTCAGCCAAGACCTGACAGTGGCATTTGACCAGGGTGGAATTTCTGAGCTCGTTTGCGTCCTGCAATCGATTCCTCCTTCAAACAAAATCTAGCACACTCCCAGCTGCTCCAACTGTAGCACAAAGGATATTTACCCCCCCCCCCCCTCCATTCATGTTGACTTGCACAGTCATGCTGCCTTACTCCTTCGCAGGTCTCATAATCCCTCAATCCTACCTTTGCAGTGACCTGCACAAATCCAGATCACAACCAAGGCTAGCGACATACCCTGCGATCCGCCTCATGCCCCCCCAGCGAGCCCACCAGCGCGTCCGCCACAGTGGGCCCCCTGTACGGCATCAGGGCAGGCTGCCAGCTTCCCCAAGCTGTCACTGCAGCAGCCACATCCGCTCCCGCCTGTTGCCACACACAGCATTCAACGCTGCTGTCCATGCACTCTGAAAAAAAGCCCAGGCTTTCGTCCCTTCTGATCGACAACAATGCTGTTGGCCACACCGGCGAGCAGCATGAGCCCAGCTCTCTACCTTCAGCAGGTGTATGGGTTTGAAGGGAAGGAGAGGGGGGGGGGGG
>QAXI01000413.1:442811-456613 GCA_004335615.1 Chloroidium sp. JM
GGGGGGGACAGCGTAGGGCAGTCACGGCACTTCACGGCTTTCCAGTATACGCTCCAGCAAAGCAGTCCCCACCTTTTTAGGCCCTGACAAGCATCCATATATATAGCAATCGAAACCTCGGACAATCGGAGTCTGCCCGACATGCAAGCCCTCATTTTTTGAGATGTCAGGCCCACCTGCAGGTCGCCATGGCCGATGAGATCCACCATCATGGTGAAGGGTGGCGCCCACGCCACGCTGACGGGGTACAGCTGGTGGCGGGCGGAGTCGCGTGGCAGCGCCGTCTCCATGCCCTCCTGCACGGGCGCTGGCGACCGGCTATGCCTGCACGTGGATGCACTTGCTCAGCGCACAAATTTAAATGAGGCAGGGTGGTCTAGGCTGGGATGAGCAGTGGAATCCTGCGTCCTCTTCGGTCAGGATTACCCAATGTGTGCGAATATGCCAGCTTCAAACAGGAGACAGCTCAGGATGAGTCAACTGTGCGGAGGTGGATAGTACCAGCACCACAAAGTGGAAAGGCTTTGCAGGACACATGCTCGAACCTTCCCATGCTCCTTGACTCATTGCAGCAAGGGTGGGCGGGACTGGAAGACTCACAAGGGCTGAACGGGCGCGAAGAAGAACTTGCTGAACAGCTTGACCAGGTTCTTTTTGTTCTTCTTCCAGCCCAGGTCGCGCATCTTCCAGGAACCCAGGAAGTGGTGCAGCACCACGATGCCGGGGTCGTCTGCAGCCAGCCCATCGTACCCCAGGGGGTGCGCCCCGAACGTGACCTTGGGCATCACCCGCACATGGAACGGATCATCCTTCTGCAAGCGCAGATTAATTGTTACCTGCAGATTCCTCCCCTGCTCTTCTCAACCCTTATCATGCAGTTCACTGTGCTGACTGCAACAGGCTGCTCCACACCCAGCTACGTTTCCCCGCATTTCTGCCGTTGGAAAGGCAAATGCGGGGAGACCAATCACCCATGTCCTACAGACCTCGAGCACATGGCGAACAGGCCAAGTCTCTGTATGCACAGCAAATCGGTCAAGGATAGCTGCCCAAAATCAGCGTCTCCCGGACCTCAGGTCAGCCGTGCACGAGCAGCAGTGCCGCAGTCAGGCTGCACCTTCGATAGCGGGTGCAGGCGAGCCTCCTCCAGCACGATGTCGGTCCACAGCCCCGGCCCTGTGCGTTCCAGGGTGTCCAAATTGGTGTCCACTGCGAACGGCTCGTAGACCGTGCGGGCGATGCGGTCGCAGATCTTGCGCAGGGCCGGGTGGCCAGGGGCGCCGGCGAATGTCCACTGCAGGATCTGCATGCCAAGGAGGGATCTCATGGTCTGCTTTGGTGCAGAATTGAGCAGATGCTGGAGGACCGGCTGCTTTGCCCCTCCCTGGCCATGCGCCGCAAACAGACGACTCTATGTCTGCTTGCCGCATCTGTGCACAACAGTCCCAAGCCCCATACCTGTGGAAACTCCCCAATCTTACAGCCACATTGCCTGCACTCCCGTCAAAACCTGGTGAGCCACCCTCCCCCCACCCTCCAAAAAAACCACACACACCTTTCCAGCAGTGCACCTCTCTGTCTGCCTACCTGGCGCTTGCGCACGTAGGTCCTCTGCCGCGCCTCCTCCGCGGTGCTGAACTCATTCTCCCAGCTGACCACCAGGGTGTCTCTGGGCAGGATGAGGTCGTTCAGGGGGGACATGCACTCCGTGTCCACATCTGCGTACACGCCTCCCAGACGCAGGATGACCATGTACCTGCACCACGCCATGTCGCATGGGCCCAGTTTGGGAAATGCACGCGAGCTTGTGCCCTTACTGGAGGGGCTGGGATCAACCTGGGATGCTGATCCGTGTGCGCCATACTAGCCTCACTGAATGCGTGTTCTCTGTCAGCCAGAATCAACAGGCCGTTCCTGCTTTCGCTGGCCTGGTGAGAGCAAGGCAATCTGGTGCGCTGGGGCCACTTCCCGACAAAGAAAAGTCGAGCAAGAGCGGAAGCAGCCAGGCAAGGCGCGGACCTGAAAAAGTCCGAGCGCTCCACGTTCTTGGGCAGCCCCTTGTAGGCATCCAGGTACTCAGGGAACTCCCTGCCCACGAAATCCAGGCAGGCCTCGTCATCGTAGAACCTGAAGCTCCAGTCGGGGTTCTGGAGGCGCCACGACTCCATCAGGTGCTGCACCGCCGGCGGCACGTTGCTGGTCATGTACGTCTGGTGGAAGATCTTCGGGATGAGCTTGGGGGAGGGGTCCGGCCGCAGATCCTGGGGGTGGTGCACGGTGGTCACGCGCGGGCCGCCTGTGTGGTACATGCTTAGCTTTCTTGTCTTGCTTGAATTGGGGCAACTCATCCCTTTCTGTTGTTATTGGCCCTCCCCTTCCCAGCCAGACACATGCCATCGCTGGCCAGCCTGACTTCCTGTCTTTCAAAGATGGCTGAACAGCCCGCTTCCGGCAGATCGATGTTCAGTGGTATGTTCATGGACAAAGCAAGGAAGGGCAGAGGAATGGCGGAACTTGAGAGCAGGGTAAATTGTGCTGATCAGGAATTATGAAAGACAAGGGGGGGCTGATGCCGACCTGCAAGGGCGTAGATATCCCTGAAATCGTCGTAGATGTCCCTGGAGAAATCCAGCACCCTGGCCCCCGGAAACTGCACGCAGAAGAAGTAGCCGCAGGAGGCGGCGTGGAACACCACCAGCAGGCCCACCATCAGGGCCAACAGCTTGCATAGCAGCCCCGTGCGTGGGGCCCGCGGTTTCCACTTGCACCCGCACCAGAACCAGGACCCCTGCCGGTGCTCCCGCTGCGAGGGGCTGCTGGTGTCCGCGGGCAGCTCCCTGTAGGACTGGCTGCCCAGCCGCTTCCTGGTGTGCGAGAGCGAGGGGGCAGGCTGTTCCTCATCTGTGCCTGCGTCCAGGGGGTGGATTTGCAAGGAGATCTGAGGGGCGAGGTAGCAGCAGGGAACCAGTGGAACAGGAGCTGCTGGCACTGCTTTGGTTGCAACGCTCGTGTGCTGGAGTATTTGCACTCATCCCTGGCAGATCAGGACTGCTCATGAACGCCTCCTTTTTTGCTACCAGTGCAATTGAAACGATGCACTGGTAGGTGGTTGTGGCTGCTTCTTAGCTGCTGGATGGCCACATCAACCTTCCTTCTGAGTTTTTGCAAAATTTTCGCGTTGCAGCATAGGGCTTGGCAAAAAGCTGAATGCGAATTCTACTTATTCGTATGAATCGCCCATTGCGAGCTCGGAACATAAATACAACATCCCACTGAAGGAGAAGGTCACACCTTCTATGTGTCGAGCTGCGTGTACTATAACGCCCAGCGAGCAAGGCTGAGAGGTGCTGCAGTGGCCATGGGTGGTCATCCGGCTGCGCCTTGGCCTTGCTCAATTTTTCTGGTGCAAACTCGCCGAAGGCATCTCGGCGCCAGCCAAAGTGCCTAGGACTCTGCTGGGCCGAATTCAAGCTTCAAATCTATGAAGCTAATACACGTACCCAGCAAATTCGTTCATGAGCAGTTTTTGACTACAGAAGTTTCCACCTCTATACTTGCAAGTGACAAATTCAGAGCCAGACTCGTCCAATGACCAGCTCTCCGATCGTTGTGAACTGTAAATGAGCTCTTTTGTAGCTCTGGGAACCCAGAAGCTCAACACGGTATAAGTAAGGTTACCGGTAAGTGTACTTCCCTCCGAACGCAGACAAGAGGAGCGAAAGGATCAGTAAATTTACTGCTATCCTCCAGGGATTGATTTCAGTAGCAAAATATAAAGTTTTGCTTACAGATGCTAAGTGGGGCCCGCCCTTCCAGGGCGCTGCCTTTCTGATCACACTGGACTTTCACTTTCACATTCAACGAACGGACTCCGTCCGGATCTGCTAGATGGGCGAACGCTGTACCTCTCTGGAGTCCGGACGTGCAGGTCCGCTGGTCGATTTTGGATTCCGAAACCCAAGTGAAGCTTAGTTGCTGCCGGATAAAGCACCTCTTATGAGGCAAGTCAAGAAATTTCTTTTGCAGAGGGCTTCTGATGTTGTCAACAAAGGTGAATAAACAAGTGAAAGTGCAAAGGCCCCACACCCGCACCAGAGCAACGCACTGCAGTAGTGCTAGTGCACTAGTGGCGCTCCACCAGTAAAGCATTGTTCTTGATGTGCTTTGCTTTGTCCCCACTCTCACGTCCCGCTCTCAATTACAGGCAATTCACTGTGTGCTTTTGAGAGTGGGGTGGAGGACCACAGCGCTGCCAAGTACTGTGACTTAATTTAGTTATTTAACAGATCCAAAAGCAAAGCCAGGCGATTTGCTCGACCTGATCCTGCTTGTTGGAAGGGCAGGGTCATGGCTTGAACGTCAAGCCTGAAGCAAACAAGTACCTGCACCCGATTCTGCCCTCTTCCTTCTCACCAACTTGCCCTCTCAATAGCTCACTACATCACTAGTGCACCAGCACTACTGGTTCGATTATGGTGTACCAGCGTCCATTGAGGATCGGCCTATTCCTTGTTATCTGCGTGCCTTCGCTGCTGCTGCTCCTCATGGACTTACAGACGTGGGCAGAACGGTGATAAATAATGCTTTGGACTTGGCCAAATCAACACAAACTGTCCTGGTGGGGAGCAAGAGGCTAAGGATTGATCTGCTTTGAGCTGGCGTCCCCAGCTCTAGCTCTATCTCAATACAAGCTCTCATTATGAACATGCTTCTCCAAGTGGCCTCCCAACTTGACCACGCTAACACTGTGAAGAGGGCAAACTGCCTGCCTCCACATTCATTTCTTCCAGATTCTCCATTCCTCCTCTCTTTCAGCCACTTTTTAACCAGAAATTTTTGCCAAATGCAATTAGTAAATGGCATGGGCCAGAGGGTCACCTTGACTAAGGATCCTCCTTGTTTACTGCCAAACTTGTGCTGTGACAACTGCTTGTTTCTGCGGCGGTTGCGAGGGATGTACAATACATAGAGCGCATCCATCAATCGCTCTCCGTGTGTCATAGAAGCCGGAGGTGCTTGCTCGCTTCACTGCTATGTGTTTCTCGCCATGACCCACAGGTAGCTGATCTTGCCATGTCCCAACTCTCCATAATAACCTTGCGCAAAGAAACAAACACGACTTGCCGTCGCATCTGGTGCGGTGAACAGGAACTTGCGTTGGTAGCAGGTTCCATTTTCATCAATTATCTTCGGAGCCCATTAGGAAGATTCTCTGTGCAGCGAGGTGATCTAGTGGCTCAGCAGCCAGATGCAACATGGTGCAGTCAAGGTCGACTTCCAAGCATGTGACAGTTCCAGTCTGAAAGAGAAGACCAGCGAGCCAGGCAAGGCGGGTGCTGACGCCCAGATCACCATCTCGCAATCAGATGCAGCCAGGAAGCAGCTGGCTGTAGAAGATTGGAGCCCCTCCCCTGACGCGGCTGAGCAACTAGTGCCCAGTGAGGACAGGCCGCTGGACAAGGCTCCCCCTGGCCCTGAGGCCCACAACAGCTCCAGCACCGAGGAGTCCACCGAATCAGACTCAGAGAAGGACGCGGCTGAGGTGTTTCTCAGTGGGAAGCCCCGCCAGTCACTGCAGCAAGCCCCAGGTCAGGCCTCTAAGGCACATCTGAGAGCCGCAAAACTTCTCATCTTCAGCTTGTATGTCTTGATGCCTATATGTCTGGCCTCACTGCACATACTTCTCGAACAGATCGTGATCTGGAAGTATCAAGCCACAGTAAGATACAGCAGACAGCAGTCCTGCTTGACGCCAAATGGCGCTCTTGCCCGCACATCATGGCAATATGCCAAGGCACCACGTCGTTGAGGCACAAAAGAAATGAATCCTTTCAGACGTGCACTTCCCACCCTGGTCCTGATACTGCAGGGGAGAAGATGCACGGCAGAGAGGCGTGCTCACTGAGTAAACGTGCAGCCCCAGCCAACGAGCCCTCTTCCAGCAAAAGGAAGTGCCTGGAGAAGAAAGCTACGGCTGAGGAGTCTGAGGCCATCGCTGCTTTGGAACAGTTCAGGATGGCCGGCAAGTCTCCCATAGCTTCACTTTCACTGCCGCCCTGGGGAGGAGGACAAAGCATGGGGATGACTGGGATGCAGAGCATATGTTCTCCTCACCTTCATTGATTTGGCAGGTCTGCACGCTGAGCAGCTCTTCACGATTTGTCTGCCCCGCTTGCCTCCCTGATCATCTTAGCACGTTCCCAATCTGGCTGCAGGCTTTTCCGCCCAGGGCGGCGCCTGTGCTGCCAATCCCTCTCACGACCAGCCAACCTCTTTGGCCCCGCCTGGCCCGCCCATGAACGCGACGGCCATCCAGGACCTGGCGAGGCTCATCCAGCGCCAGCAGCAAGTCCAGCGCGGCATGGAACAGCTGCAGCAGTCCCCGTTTCAAGGCCGCGCGGCATCTCCCAGTTCTGCAGTGGGTCACCAGGGGGAGGCTGCGCCGCACATGAGGTCCTGCTTCTCGGAGAGCAGCGCGGAGAAGCTCGGGGCCATCGACAAGCAGGTCTGCTGCCCTCCTTGGTCATTCAAGGGGCGCAATATTCTCACTGTACAAGGGTTTGTGTCATACAAGGCGCAGGAACTCCCTCTTTACTGTTCGTAGACGCAGACAGGTGTCACTCTCAAATCGCCATGCATTCAGCAGCGCTGCACACCTTTGAAAGGCAGACACGAGGCCCCTCCTGCCACAGATCCTGCCGCCAGACTAGTCGTACACCTGCAAAGTCACCCAACAGAAATTCTCTTCAATGATTATTTGCACCTCTACAAGCCGCCGTTGTTGTGACAATGTTCTCTGACCCTGATTGCAGGACGGCTCTGCGATCGCCCTGCTGCAATCCATCATGGCCACCAACAACCACTTCCACCGCCAGGCTGTCAGGGACGCCTCCTCCCCCAGCAAGCCCGGCCTGAGCTTCGACAAAGCGATGGCTGCCCTGGTGAGCGCTCACGCCTCCAGGCTTCCCGCTCCTATCCTTTATCTCCCCGCCCGTATCCCAGCATCATACAGAGCAGCGTTGAGTGCACTCCGCATGTGGCTTTCTGGCCTTGATGCCATCACGTTGTGTATGGCTGCTACTGTCCTATTGCCGAGCTCGAACAGTGAGCAGTGAGCGGCATGCTGATGAGGCTGCACGGTTGTGCTTGGACTGAGGGTGCCGGTGGCTGCAGAAACAGGCTGGGGTGGGGTGGGGGCCAAATTGCGTATCCGTGCCCTCCAGCGCCCACAGCTCGAGCGCCACCTCGGAGCATGCTGTGGACCTGACCGCCCTCTTTGGCCTCAATTCCAAAGGCGCTGTCCACTCAGTGCAACAGGCAAGCCCTGAGCTGCTTCCCCACCCGTCACAAATGCGCCTGGTGCTACTTACTGCCAGGCTTTAACACCTTTCAGTCGCGTCTGACTTCTCCTGAATTCCATTCTGAACGTGCTTGGGCTTGACACTTCCAGCTGTGATCGTGTCATTACTGCAGAAAGGGGACTGTGTTGAGGATCTTAACCTCATGCTCCTTGAATTCTCAGGGGCCTCAGGCAGGCACACAGGAGGTGGGGCTGTCTGTCGACATGAGGCATCCCCTAGCCGGCGGTTTCGGATCCATCATACCCGGCTCCGTGGATTGCCCAGCTCCCAGGCAGGCCAGCGTCCCCCTGCCCGCCAAAAGCAGCCACCCGGCCATCACCGCAGTCAGACAAGCTTCAGGACTCATGGAGGCTGCAGGTTCCCTTTCCCTGTTGCCTCACTTCCGACTTGATCTGAGCCAGCATGTGATTCACAGACTTCACTACACCACCTCCTCCACTGAAGGGCTTGGCACGGAGATGCTTTCGAGAGCAGTCTCAGCATGTACAATGAAAGCCTGTCTTGCAGGCCCAGTGGAACGTCCCGGTGGTCAAGCACGGAGCCCGCCCCCAAATCGACACGATGCCAATGGGCGCGGCAGCGAAGCCGCCCGGTCATGCCCCCCCACCACCGCTACTCTGGGCATGCCCGACCCCCGCATTCTGGACTGGGTCCTCGGCAATCGGGGCACCCTCACCGAGAGGAGCAAGGGTGCGCCCCCTCAGATACCTTGTCCCTGAATGAAAGTCCAGCAACCTGTCCGCAAGAGATTCTGTAATGCCCTTCCTGGCTGGTGCGCACAGAATCGTAAACGTTCCACGAAGACGATTCCCCTGTCTAGCCAGTGTGTATGTGATTTTGCTGCCAGGTAATTCACCAAGAAGTGATGCACTTGCAGGCGGTGCAGAGGCAGGAAAGGGCAGAGACCCCAGGGAGGGGGAGAGGCAGATGCCACGTGTGCACTCGGAGGGGAGGCAGGTGCACCCGCCCGCAGCCGACCCTGTGACCTCCATGGGAAGGCAGTCCTCTTCGACGCTGCGCCGTCCGGTCGCCGTACGCGCACACAGCAGGGTGACACATCGTCACCCGCTTGCCCCTCGAAACAGCCCCATACGACATCAGAAGAGGCAGCGTGTCCTTGCTGCATGCTTCAGCAGCTAATTGCTGATAAAGCGCTGACATGTTTCATGATGACACCAAGCTGAGGTCTCGATGTTCACTAATCAAAACATCCAAGTGCGGGGTAAGGTGGAAGAAACAACACAAGAGACACCTCTCCAATTCTTATGGCCCGGGGGTCCAAGTTGCACGGACAACCGTTGCACATAGACAGCAATCTCCAATCAGCACCGTCCCCCTACTGAATTTACAGTAATCCGGACTTTGCTGGCAGGAGGCGCTGCCCAGTGCTGCGTCGGACGGCAACATGGACCTGTTGCTGGCCAGGCTGCACGCCTGCTCCCACCCCGCTTCCCTCGTCTCCTCCCCTGCCTCGGGCCTCATGCCGCCCATCGCAGCCCTACAGCAGCAGCCCGGCATGCCCATGGTTGCGAACGACATGCAGCGCGTCATGCAGTGGGCTGGCACCGAATTATTGCTGCGCGACCAAAAGGCAAGCACTATTAGGGCTGCTCATTGGCTGCTTTGGAAAGATATGATGACCTGTGTCTGCCTGCGTTGGCCAGCCCCAAATGCCATGCCCTGCTGTGGCAAAGGGGTCAATCCCTGGCCTGGATGTGGCTTCGCACACTCTCCAAATTGCAGGAATGTTTATTGTGTTCCGCAAACAGCCTGTGCCCGCTTCTTGAGACATCAAAGGAGACTCTTTGGTGAGAGGTGACTGGCGCTGCAGGTGAGGGAGGTGGAGAGGCAGAGGATGGAGGAGAGGGCGGCCCACGACAACACCATCTCAGCGGTGGCTGCTGAGGTGTCGCGCCTCAAATTTGGTCAGGCCGAGCTGGTCAAAGCCCACCGCCAGTACCAGGTCAGCCTCCCTTGCCCCTGCAACGCACAGCCCTCCCAAACCTGCTCTGTTTTGTTCGGCACCTGTGTGCCTTGCTCGCATCGCACCGCCATCCAAATTGATACAAGGGAATCTTGAAGGCTCTGCCGCTACAAAGTCACTGATGGCGCCTGGGGAAAGGTGGGAAGCTGTTCATCCGGCGCAATTGCCCCTGGATGCTCCCCTGATCCAGGATCGCTTTTCTGCAGGAGGCGCTGGTCCAGAAAGATCACCTGCTGGAGGACAAGAACCAGCTGATTGCCAGGCTGTCCACCGGGCTGGCGGAGAGCAGGTCGCAGTGCAAGGTCGTCAACCAGGAGATTGAGAGCCTGCGGGGAGACATGGCTCGCTTGACCAGTCAGCTGGCGCAGCAACAGCCTGCCGCGTCACCGGTAACTCCCTACTTGCCTGGAGGTTTGCCGAGGCGGTCTGGGTCACCTTACTGCAGGTATTCTCTCGCCTGAATTGGCCTGAAATGAAACCTTGCACCCTATCAAGCAAGCCTGAAAGGTGCTCTGCTAAGCAAGGTGGGGCGAATTGTATGATCATCTATATCTGCATTCTTGACTCTTTGCCCAGATGTCATGCTGAGGGTTTCATCGGCTGACAGGGGCCAGCCAATGGAGTTGGTGAAAACGAGGAGTCACAGGCTGTAAAGAGGGAAGTTCCTGCACCAGAGACTGTCTGAAGTGCAAGGCAAGCCGCTGTCTTTGCATGGACGGTCGTGACGTCTGAATTATGCGCTTTGGATTTGAGTGATTGAAGGCAGATTCTCTGCAATTTTTGGCATGAGATGGGGTGTTTCATTGCTTTGGCTGAGGAGTGAGTTGAGAGGTTTCGAAACTTTGATGCATGCAGAAGAGCTGCTATGAAGTTGTTCTGATTTCCTGTCACCTGGAGGGACTTGTGAAGTGCAGTAGCAATTCTGTAGTTTTGGACATTGCAAAGATGAGAGTATAAATCGCTGTTTTTGCTCAACCTGCAGCTTTACTTCATGTCAAAGTTTTACAGTACAGTCTCCTACAACGCTTGTGCATCCTCATCGAGAAGGTCTACAAACAACCGGCCATAAATCTCATGGCTCTAAGTCAACTGCTTCTGCTCATACAACACACGAGAAGATCTCTTCATTGCTAGTGCCAGTAATTGCGATAATGTACACCAGCAGCTCCCTGAACGTCATGCAGGCCTGCTGGACATTGCAGCCCTACACTACGACCCTCTGGATTTTTATTTATATGTACTGAAGGTGGCATTGGCTGGGAGTCAGAGGAAAAGGTAGGTCAGGATGAAGGTCAGGAGGACAGCGGCAGCCAGGTGGACGACAGTGAAGCGCCCGTCTTTCAGCAGCGTCTTCTGTGCTTGCAATGTGCCCCTGGCGTCGTGCTGGCCCACTTGGTCCAATCTCCGCTTGATGTCTGCCTTGTCGCTCTCCACCTGCAGCAAATTTGCTGGGCGTTCGCAGATTGCTCAGCCATCTGGCTGCCAAATGGTTACCACGGCATTCCGTTCTTCTGGATGGCAGAAGAATCATATCTCACCCAGAGATTAGGAAGCGAGAGTGCAACAGAGGAAGATTTTTGCATCTGTGCCAGGAACCTCAGCTCTCAGTGAAGGCATTCAAAAGCAACTGAGCCACCTGGCTGCCAAAGGGCTGCAACAGCATTTACATGTGTAGCTGGAATGGGGAAAGGGGGGCCACCACATTATTCAAAAGGGGCATGGCTTTATCTCAGACAGTAACAGTCAACCAAATAGTTGTCTTAAGGCTTTTGATGATCGAGAAACAGCAGGTCAGGGTCAGCATACCCTAGCCAGCGACTCCCGGAGCCTGTTGCGGTCGCGGATCACCCTGGCAAGCTCGCTGTTTGGATCAGCATCAGACTGTGAGGGGGTCCCTCCAGAAGCCTGGCTGGTCTCGCCTGCCCCAGTCTTGAAGGTGTTCTGCAGCAGCCAAAGCAGTTGGCAGTGCTAATGACAATCACTTCTGTTGGGGCACAATCCCCCCTCGCTCCTTTCCGCTTTACTTGCCCCATCTTGCTGTTCCGCAAATTAAAGCCCGTGCTAAGATGCACGTCCATACCAAAATTGCACTTGTTGCAGTATTATGCCAGCTCTAAGAACCACACACCCCCCCAGCTTCTCAAAAGTAGAGCCCCAGCAGCTCAAACATGTCTTTTGCCACAGAGCAATTGGGAAGTCCCCGTGCAGCCAAATGGGTCGCTCTTTCTCCTGATATCCTGCGGCTGGTCATATTTTGGGGGGACAGGTACAGGTTGGCATACCCTGATGGGGGAGGCGTCCTCCTCCACCCCCTCCGGCACAGGGCTCGGGGGCTTGGGAGGTCCCACCAGCACCACCCGCAGCTTGGACTGTTTGATGTCCTTCCCCGAAGCAGCCTCGAACAGGTCCGGAGTGATCTCTGTGGTGTCCTTCTTGATGACCAGACTTTGGACCAGGAACTTGTCTTTGCAGTCGTTCAGGGAGGGCGGGTACTCCCGCTGAGCCTGCAGCAAAAGTGGGGGGGAAGCTAGATACAGAACAGCGAGCTAGATACAGAAATTTCAAGCGAACTCGAATCTTGATACCCGCAACTATCCTCGTGCTTTAGCTCCTGGTGGTTCTTCCGATGTCATGATCATGGCGTGGAGTTTGTTTCTCAAATGGTGGAAGGTGATGTTTGCCAGCTTCAAGTATGAGTTGCTCTCTTCCTTGTAGCTCTCGTTCCTGTGCTCCTCCCCACAGTGATCCAATGCCACAACAATGGATTGGAGCCTGATACGTGAGACCTGTGAGGCAGAAGCCAACCATACAACCATGTTACGAGAAGAGTATTCACCTGCATGATGACCTGAACATCCTTTGAAGACCCTGGGTCGACGTAGCCCGTACTTGGTCGGACGCAGTACTTCTTCGGGCTTGTCGTCTTGACCTGTGGCGCGCACAACCTCGAGAACAAAGCTGGACAACATGCCAAGGCTGATCGAACTGAAGTGGGCTCTCAGAAATCTTGCCCTCTCACAGCTGCATATTATATGGAAAGTCAACAGTACAGATAGTTCCTGAGCTGGGGTTCTCTTACAAGGAAGAGGTGGGCACGAGACATCAGTAAGAGCTTCACCTTGAAAGCAATCCGCTCGTCCCCGGTGTTCGTGAGGGTCAAAGTCACGGGGATATTCTTCCGCAATTCAAAACGAAACCTGAGCTCGGGAGGGGACAGCTTCAAAAACTCTCCCATCCTCCCCGAGTGCAGCGTCACTGGACCAGGTCAAGGTTACACTCTCTTTAAGCGCACTTCAGTGGCAACCCATGCACTGCATGTCGAACACTTCTTTGATCACTGCATAATGTTCCCAAGGTTTCTCAGCAGCAAACCCTACATGGTTCAAATACTCGTTTGCACACAGAATTTTCGATGACTACTCCTCCATTGCATCTTTCTTGGCACCATGCTCCCTTCTCCACGCCTGAATCCGCGCCTTGAGCTCTTCGTTGGGCTTGAGGTCTGCTTCCGTGATTGGCTTCCTGCAGCCCCACCAGCGTTCATACTCCATTCTCCCAAGCCTTGTTTCCACACAGGAGGTTGCGACACACAACCCAGGCTGCAGCATAAATGATCATCCAGGCGCTCATGACCATCAGCAAGCGAGAGCTGCACCTGGTGAAGGGGTCGGTGCTCTCCGTCATCATGTGGTGCTTGATGGTCTGCAGGTCGACGTTCATGCCGGAGGGCAGCGTGACCGGGTCGACCATGATGTCGCTCAGGATGGGGTCCATGAACTCCTCGGGCGCCTCCGCCTCTGCCGCGGCCTCCGCCTCCATGGACTGGGCGGCCGCGGCCGTCTGCCTGGACAGGTGCTCCAGCTCCTCAATGTCGTCCATGGGGAGCAGGGCAAAGTGGTGGAGCACCTGCGCAGGCGCCAGCCATCAGGCTCACCCGGTCCCCAGCCCTGGCGCAGGGTTTGCCCCGATTCGTGATACCAGGCCGACTTGCCCTGTACATTGGAGGATGAATTGCCAAACAGGGGGCGCGTATCATACGAATACGTTGCAGAGATCGATGCCCACAGGAAGGCCTGGTGATCGACACCCCACCCTGCAAAATGCGTTCGCTGTTTCTCGGCACACAAGGCGCCGACGTTCTCGTCAGTTTCATTTGGACCCTCACTTTCGCAGATATCTGAAGGCATTTGCCGCATCAGAGATCTCCTCACACCTGGATGGCTTCTGCAAACATTTCCTCGTAATAGGAGCGCTTGTCGGCAGCGATGGCTTGCGCCAGGATGCCCTGGCTGTCCCTCCTGGAGAGGTTGACGTAGATGGAGGCGATCTGCTTCAGCAAGCCTTTCGGGTCGAACTTCAGCTCGTTCTTCTTGTCTTCCACCCGCAGCTGACGCCGCTGAGGACCTGGCAAGCAGAAAGGATGTTTCAAGTTGAGTGGTGGTCGCGCAAGGCAAGGG